>NW_010588943.1:23712-88694 GCF_000705375.1 Tinamus guttatus | reverse complement strand
GTCCAAAGCTCAGGGTGAATTACATCGCTCTTTTGACTCCCTGTGTGCAGTGAGTGTAGGGGAGAGGAGTTTGCATAGAAAAGCCCAGGGAGCAGCTCTCTGCTAGGGCTGGGGCCCTGCGGGACCTGCAACCCTGCCGTGTGTCCCCAGGAGCTGCGTGGTCTCCTGCCCGTCACCCAGCGGAGGGCAGCAGCTCCTGTGCTTAGGAGATGCTAAACGTGGCACGGGGCCCCTCAGGGATTTGCAGGAGTTCCCTCGTTAAAGCCCGGGATGAGTTTGAACCATTAATCCCATGATTAGTATTCATTTTGCATATCAACTGCAATACACATTGCGTCCTTACTATTCTTAGTACAAACAGCCTTACAAGCACTTACTTTCTTTAGTGGGCAATGGGTTTTTTTCTCTGGTTTCCGTCTTCTTCAGTTTGGTCTTGTCAAATGTTTCAATTTCTGCAAAATCTGGTTTGTCGGACATGGTGGGTGCTGACAAAGGACGAGAAAACACCCGTGGCGTTATTTGCCAGTGCTGTGATATCAGCTGTCTGCAAAGCATTTTCTGCTCTATAAATGAAAAATCCCGTAAAAATGTTCATCCAGAAACAACACAATCTAACACCTCAGTCTGGGATCTCTTCCTAATGCTCTTTCAAAGCAAAAGAGGAAGGATATAAAGAGATATTTGTCTAGATTTCTCAGAAAAATCACATCCTGAACATGGAAACAACAAATATTTAAATAAAGACAATGCATTAACTGACAATAACCCACATCCCCTCCTGACGTAAACTTCTATTTTAATATTGGAAACCAGAAAGTCTACAATTAACCAGTGATCCAATGAGAGCAAATAGTTTGAATTATAATGTTTTAATTAATCAGATTTCTTCTTTAATTCTGAGTACACTAACCTAGTACATCCACACAAACCTACCTATCTGGATTAGCTGCTGTGTTCACTTGTGCTTAACAATAGGCAGGCTGGTTCACAGACTCCTTTGTTTGCTCTCACGCTCAATATTCAAGTCGCACGCTCAGTGTTTTTGATTATACCCTATTATAAAAGAAATCCATTAAAAAAAAACTGCATTAAACACTCCACCTGTCAAAACTTTCCTAACCTAATAGCTGCTTTTAATAGAAATCCAAGATAAAATTCATCCTGGGTGTTAATCCACCGATTTCAGTGGAGCTCGCATCAAGGAGGAATTTGGCCCAGAGGCTACAGCTAGAATTATATTTTTTCCTTCCTCAAGACAACCTGATTTCACTGCTATCCATGCTGAGACAAGAGAAGCAAATACACCCAGGCAAAAGGAATGAAAAGCTACTAAAACCACATGTCGTTACCGTGTGGCTGCCGCCTCCTCAGCTGCCGGGTGCCCGTCTGAGCAGCCAGTTTAGAAAGGTCACGTTAATCCCTCCTCTCTTCCTCCCCCTCCCCACTCCTATCGCTATTAATATTGATTAGTTTGCTGCCGGGATTGCTCAGCATTCCAGGAAAGGACAGATTGCCGCTGCGGAAATTGCGTGAGGGAGGGGACCAAAAAAGGTGACTGTGGAAAACGGCCAGAACAGATGTTTTTTCTTTTTTTCCCCCATTTGCCAAGGTAAAAATATGGAGGTTTCCCTTCCTGCCCTTGTTTTACAGTTTTATTTTATTTTATTTTATTTATTTATTTACATTTTTACGGGCTGGGGCCGGCGCGGGCTCCGGGTGCAGGCTGGGAGCACTGCTGCAACCCGGGGCCAAATCCAGAGACGAGCAGCAGCGGGAACCCGCTCCCGGAATGTATCCCGAAGGGAAGAACAGAGAATCTTTTATTCCCACACGTTTCAGGAGCTGCAAAACCACCTGATACACCCTCCCTTGGCCCAAGGTTCTGCTCTGCAGGAAGGACCTTGGGAATTGCCTGTGGTTGATCTGTCCGCTGTGACTGTGAGAGAAGCCCCATTTGTGCATCCTGCTCCCTGCCTTCCCCGCATCGGGAATCGTGGCTGCTCCCTCGCAGGGAGTCGGGAAGCGAGGAACGCCGAGCGGCATGGACAATATTCTGTAGGTGCTGAGTGATGCAATATCTGGAAAATCTTCAATGTGGTTAATAGCTCTTGGGTGCATTTGGCGCTGCTGCAAGATGCGCTTGGCTTTGAGAGGAAACACTGAATGGGGAAGACACAGTTTGGCACAGGGATGTTATTTGTAGCCACCTCCTCCAGCTCCTGTGAGGGCTGTGGGCAGCTTCCAGGCTGGGAGGTCTCCTGTCTGTGTTTTTCAGCTATCCTTCCTCATCTGCGGTTTGAGGAATCCCTTTCCAAGACCTCCAGTTTGGAAGGGAAGGGCTATGTGCCTCTCCCTAGGTTGCTGTGCTGGGTTTTGTCTTGTGTAACTGGAGGTATCTCCACTTGTGTTTCTTGTCAAGACTCCCTGATAGTCAGTGGAGAGAAATGACACGTCTACAGTGCCAGTCAAACGATCTACTGGAGACATCTGCCTCGGGATGAAATTACGTGTGCCAGGAGAATCTGCTCTTCTCTGCTGCCCGTAAAGGGAGTGTAGACAACAAGCTCAGGCATCTATTGGGCAGCTGTGAGAGCTCTCGGGCAGATGAATGCGGCTGATTCAGGGCTCCACAAAGGTAATGGGATTCCCCTGCTGGCACAATAGACCTAGAGCATTTCTGAGGCTGAGGGATGTGTGTGCATTGGGAAAATGGATGTGTTTGAAGGAATGAATCTCTTTCCAACATGTGTTTAAATTAAAATATATCAACACACCAAGAAAAGAGGATTCTTTTTACTCATAGGCATCCATAAATAGTGGTTTCTGTCCACTCAGTGATTCCTTCCTTAATCCATCTTGTTTTTGTTATCTTGAGAAAATGCAAGATTTAATGAGTGTCCTGGCAAATCGTTGGCTGAGAGCTTTTTCTTTCCGGCCACATCTGCATTGCTTGAAGTAAAGGAGAATGGAGGACCTTAACGGTGGGAAAAGCTGGATAATGCTGCTCTGTGCAGCTCCCAAGACAGCTCGATCCCACTGAGCTCGGGACTAGGCTAACCTGGACGTGCTGCCTCTCAACCTGACGCTGTCTGGGCAGTAACAGAGCTGCCTTTTGGTTAGGATTAAAAGCTCAGTTAACTTGCACACAGTGCTTGGCTGCCTTTGCACCTGCACCATCCACCCATGCAAAATCGATTTTGCTGTGTACCAGTAATATTTCATGTCAGGACTTAGTTGCCTTGCTTCCCTGCCCTTACTCCAACTAATTGTCATAAATAGAAAGCTGTGTTCTTGACCAAAATCTCCTGGGAATAGGCAGGAAGGCAGCTGCTGGGTGAATATTCAGTATTAGCCATGGCTGAGATTTGGCACTGAACAATCTTAGCATCTGCTTAAAGAGCCAGCAATAACCTCTGTGTGTTAGGCTGGACTCCAGACTTAGGAGATGCTGAGTTTGGAAAAAGATCTTTAAAATGTAACCTGATTCAAGAATTCATGCAGTTCACGAGTGAATGTTCATAAATACTGACTACCCATTTTGTACAAGTGATAATTAGATGCTAATAATGAGATCTACAGAGGAAAACCATTTTTGTTTTTAGAATGGCATGAATTCTCTCAGATATAAAGTGCATTTGGAGTATTCAGGACATAGAAGCAGAAGAATGTAGGTACATAGCCAAGGGCTCAGCCCTTAGCATCCACAGCAGATGGATTGGATTTTCTAAACAAGCCACAACTGGGTGGTCTTGCTTGTTTTTTCACCACTGCTATTCTAAGTGCCCAACTTTTGGGCTGTTCTAGTATTAAAAACAGCTTGGGTAAGTTGTTTGGGTTTTTAAATTGAAGATGACTAGGTTCTTAATTGATATTGGGTTGGGATTTTGAGGAAGGCACAACACTGTCAGTCCATGTAACATAATTATAAGAAACTATGTTCTCGCTGTCAGTGCAAATCAGTAACTCCTCACCTCCAGCAAACACCTTGACCATTGCATAAACTCCCTGTCAAGTCTCTGCAGCTCTTCCGTGTGGTGCTGTGGTCATGCTGTGGTCAAGCACGTTTATTGCTGGATTCAAACCTCATGTTTACATTCCCTGTGTGGTACAGCCCTGCGGAATTTTCCTATGGAAAGTCTTGTGTGGAGTTTGGCCCAGAGGCGCTCCAGGGAGAGCCAGGACGGCGAACACACGGCATTGAGCTGAGCTGGTTATGGGAGGGAGAGATGGATAGGAGAGAATTTACTCAGACACGGCTTATTCTTATTGGGAGTTGGAATATTCTTCCTAATACTATCCATGAAACAATTATTTGGTAGAACATTTTTAATGGCAGGAGAGAGGCATTGAAATGACTGTCATGACATTGAACCACAGCAGTCTTTAGGTATATGGAGACAAGTGAATGATGTGTCATACAGAAATGAGAAAAAACAGCTAAGCCAACAGAGCAAGTAGAGGAGGAGCTATAGGATCTTTACAGATCCTAGACACATAGAAGTGTGAAAAGCCATATTTGTAGGGACATGTCTGAAAAACTGCCACAGATACAGTGTAAACTGCATTTTATTTCAGCCTACTGCCAGAAGGTGAAGGTCTAAGCCAAATGTGCCAGGACCAAAACCCTGATGCCAGTGAGTCACTTGCTCCTTAGAGCAGGAGCGCCTCACGGCACACGCCACCGCCTGTCTGTCAGACACCTACGGGAAAACAGAGCAAAACAAACACTTGCTACCAGGAGGCACTACGAGGTGAGAAGAAGCATTTACAGGCAGCTCAAGTGGGAAGGAAAAATGAGGGGTGTCTGAGGAGAGAGGCTGGAGCTTCGGAGTCTGCCGCTGCTCAGCTCCCGGCTGGCGCTTGGAGCCAGTGAGCCCGGCCTCGGGGTTTGGATGTGGTGACTCGTTTGGGCATAATCCTTGCAGGTTTGGGGGTGCTGGGCTCATGCTGGGCACACGCTGTGCCCTGGCAATGCCAAGTTGCACGGAGATTGGGTGGAGGGCTGCAAGAAGAGGGTTTCCCTCTCTTTGGTGTAACAGTGGGAATCAGATTGCACCTGTTTCACATGGAAGTGAAGAGGGACGAGGCATCTTGGTGCGAACAGCCGCTCAGGGGAACAGACGCTCCAGCAGATCCGTGTCTGTAGCTGAGCCAGTAAGCTGACACGACTGATTTTATAATCACATTAGTGCTGTCTCGAAGTAACACGCCCACTCAGATATAACAGTGATTTCATTTTCAAAATGTTGTGGTATTTTTGGTGTTAAAGGTGGGGGATTAATTTTTTTTCCAAGGCTGGAATGGCTGGGCTGGATGCTGCTAGCACCTAATTGCTTTAGGTTCAGTGAGGACTGAGCACCTTCCAGAAAGGCAGCAGGGCTGGGCTTGCTAAGAAGCATTAGGAGGTTTCCCCTCCTCGGCAGAACAGGAGGACTAGAGCTTCACTGAAAGGATTTTCTCGGTTCTCTTTGTGCCTTTTGTTCCATGCGGTTGCCAAAAAAAATATCCCTGTTTGGGAACGGAGACAGGTTCCCAGGCAGTGGACAATGAATCCGGGGTTGTGACCGGGCCGGGATCTCTCCTTGGCAGGGTGGCCCTTGCAGCGCTGTGCGGCTGGCGTGTAAATACTCCATACGTGTCCTCTGTACACACTTAGCCAACGTGTTCTGGTTTCCTTATCTAGAGCATTAAACCTTTAAGGGTGAGTGTGTACAGAGGGTGAGGAGAGGGAGAGGAGGTTTCATGGGGATGTCCTTCTGCCCTGGCTGTATTTTCTAGCCCTGTGTTTCCCAAACAGCTCTGGAGTTCGGACAATTCAGAAGTCCCATTGCAGCACAGAGTGAGAAGAGTAAAACAAAGATAGTGAAAGTGGAAATTTACTTTCTCCCTCATTTTTTATGTTATAAAGCTCAATAGGGGAGTGAATTTTTAAAGGTTTAGCCAAATAGAGATTCCTGCAGCTGAACTTTCTTGAAACTTGAGCTTTCTTACCCAAAGCTGTCGTGGGTCCTCTTCCAAAACAAAGCACTTGCTTTGGCCTTGCCTTCTCTAGAGAATGTGCCAATGTGTGTGTGCATTAACGGGGGGGACGGCGGTGTGGAAATTAATACAAAATGTCCATGCACATGCTCCTCTCCCAGGGGCAGGGAAGGGAAAGAAGCATGTGATGCATTAGTCACATTACTTAATAGTCACATTACTTAATATGTTATAGAACACATGACAGCAGTGATATAAGTACCTCTGTGCAGAGCTGACCGCTCTCGAATTAGACATTCCACTGTTGAGTTTATTGCTCTTTGCTTTGGATTGAGATGAACTAGCATGAGGATTGGATTGGGACATGTAGCGTGCAGCTACTGTAGCAGGATTTCATGGATTAATAATAATCAACTCCAGAGATGTACTAGCTCCCTATTATTTTGTCCAGAGGGAAAAAAGGCACTATAGGGGTGTCTGTCATTTCAAGCCCTGCTGAGCTGTGCGCTGGGCTAGTTACAGAGCCGTGGTATCCATCACTTCTGGGACACAGCCCTGTGGATGGTTTTTTCATGGGTGCCTCAGTAGCAGTTCTCTCTGGGTTGCAAAATCATTCCACTTCCAACAACCTGTGAGCTCCTGGCAGCTTGGGCATCTGTTGGGCTTTGGGCAAAATAAGAAAAACCTCGCAATTGTTCAGCTGTCTAAGAAAACGAGGGTTCTCAAGCAGAGAAAGTCACCAGATAAGTTCACAGAGATTAGTTAAAAAAAGGTACTAGGCTGTTTCCAGACCAAAAATTGTTATTTCTACTTGAAGGGATATATGTGTCATCTTTTCCAGAATTCTTTTTTCCAATTTTATAAACTTGCTATGCAGGGTAAGTTGGGCATGTACACATTAAATATCGTGTACAAGGTCACCAGTAACTGCCGCTCACACAGGGAAGTGCTAATCAGTACATTCCGCATTTGTTATCTTGTGCCTGGTTAAATGAAAGCTTGTAAACACACTATGTTAAATGTGGGTTTGTTCCCTAAGATCTGAAGGAAAAAGATTAGACTATTTAGGCTCTTGATGGCTATCTCTGCCTAACCTGGCTGTAGCAGAAAGTTTTCAGTAACTACTTCTAAGGCTTGTTTTTTACAAATCTGTATGAACAGCTACAGTTTTATTAAGGCTATGTCTTGATGACAGGGTTAACATGATTCAGTGGGATCTGCTCAGCTCTGTGAGTGAGTGCACCATGAAATAACAGGGCAGCAGCAGAGATGGTTGTGTTGGCAGCAGATGAACGGCACTTACTCGAACTGCAGCCTTTCTGCAACTCAAGCTCAAGGCGCCGCTGCAGCTGAAGAGAAGGTCTAAGTGCAAAGAACAGGAATTTGAAAGGGATGAGGCCATTCGAGCTAGAATTCAAGTTAACTTTTCGGTGGAAACTACTTTGAGGCATGTGCTTGTGTCTGTCTGCAGCTCAAACTGGTGAACATAGACAAAAACAGCTAGAGTGAAAAACAAAAGTGTGCCATACTGTGATTTTTGCTTGTGTCTAATGCATACATCGGATAATATTCCCCCTTGGATGAATACTAGCTTGCATAAAATTCAAATTCAGCTGTCTGCAGATGGGGTGGGAGGGGGAGTGTGGGAAGGGGAACAGAAGGGAGGAAATGGAACTGAGAAGATTGAATTAACCTTACGATGTCTTGAATTTCAAGAAGGGAAGAATTATCTCCCATTAAGTCTGCAAACCATGCAATTAAGATGTGAACAAGTCTTAGAAGCTACGCTTGTCCCATTCTCTTAGACTTCTACTCTAAAGGTAGATCTTCCAAACTCAGGATTCAGACCTTAAAAATATTCAAAAGCTGTGAGCAATGTGTAAATATTTATCTTAATCATTACATTCTGGTAGAAAACCAACTAAAGACATCTGACATTTACATAGAACATGTGCATTTGATATTGAATTAAGTTAAAAAAATCTTTACATGTGCGTCTAGTAATGGCAGATAATCTTGGGGATGGAATATATCTTGGAAAAATAAAAGGGCATCTCTGCACAGAATTTCTCTTTCCATAAAATAGATTTTCTGTCTCATCTGTTTGCCTGAGTGTTGTGAGGCTTCATTTGAGTATGGGGCAAAGCTTTCAAAACAAGATACTTTGATTTTTGGTGCCCTTTTGGATATCATGAGTCAGAAGAACTGAACACTTGCTTTCCCTAGAGCCTTCATTGAGAATTACGGGTGTCCATCAATTCCAGACGTCTTGTGCAGGACAGCCTGAAACAAAATGTTTGTTAGAAAATGTTTTAATGTTGGAAAGAGGAACAAAGTAAAGACTCAGTTCACAAAGTAAAGACTCAGGGCCACGCCTACTTTTCTGGGAAAAAAAAAAGAAAAACCATATAGCAAAGGATTTTTTTTTCTACAGAATAATGAGCCGAGAAGTGTTTACGTTTACCATTCCTTCTTTGGTGTTCCAATGTTTGTAAGCATTTTTATAGATCAATAGGGTCTGTTTGAGACAAAAAGAAACCCGAGCACTTTCAAGTCCAGGAGAGTCAAATAACCTGTGTGTATATAAATGCAGGAATTATTTTTTTCCAAGTAAAAACTGTAGACATATGATATATAGATATTACAGCAGACCAAGTCTTGCTTTGCTATACATCAGATCTCCATGTTCTTTCAGTAAGACAATGATCAAATATGAGGATAAGAATTGTACAACAGTTCTATCAAATTTCAAAAGGTTGGATGTTATTACAGAATTGATTAAATTCTGGAATAGTATCTCGGTTTGTACAAAGCCTTGCTCAGCAGTGCGCACAGTCCGGATAAGACTATTTTTCTCTCATGCTCAATTTCTGATGAGGAGCAGTGTAGGGCTCCTCCTGGAATTAGACTTAATTAGAAACTAGTTTTCAGAGCGTGTTTACCCTGAAGTCTTGCTTAAAGGTCAGGAGACTCATATTAGGGACCAATGAAGGAGAAATGCTTCTCTGTGTTCTATACAGTGACATATACTGATGAATGCTTTTATGCTGTTTATACTCATGAATACCGTTTTCTGAAAATAAGCAATTATGCTAGTATCTTTTCAGATCTGAGTTGCTTTGCAGGTGCCTAGCAGCAGAATCTCTGTAAAATTTGGGGACTGAGCAACTTAGTGGAGCTTATAGGATGACGCCCTGACCTGCAGGCTTTGCTTGTCCTTAGGTGTACGGCTCTGGGCATGGATTAAGTGATGAGATAAAGCATCACGTCACTGCGCCTCTATGGTTAAGGTGCTGCTGTGTCACACATCCTGACTCTTGGTGACAGTCCCGTGCCACGTGGCGTACTGCAGCCACGCACCTGCACCACACCTTGCACCTCAGACTTTCACAACTGGGATGCGAGGGCAGGAAAAGAGCAGAAACACCTAAAATGGCAGCGTGGGACTGCATATGTCTGCCCCCTGCACAGAGCACTGGAAGTGCCTGAAAGGAGGCAGGACAAGCTGGCACGACACGGCATCCTTGGAGCCAGTTTGGAGCAGGGGATAGTCTTGGACTCGAACCCAGCGAGCAGGTGCCGTGCAGCGCTTGCCTACCTGCCACTGTGCTGTCCCCTCTCTCTCTGCGTGTGTTTTCTGTGTCACATTTCTTGCAGTTTCATTCCTGTCAAGTAGCCAGGCTATCTGCTCAAGAGCCAGCTGGAGTCCGTTCTCTCCCATGTTTCATCAACAAAATTGCCAGCTTGTTCTGATTCAGTATCTTTATTGTTGTTGATGAGGCTAAATGAATCAGAAAGAACACAGCTATGTATACAAAATACAAATTCTGGAAGCTCGTCCTGATGTGAGTCTTATTAACTGTTCAAGTGGAGAAATCTGCTGTGAGACCAGACTGGCAGAAAATATAAACCTCTTGAAGTCATTTATTTTGACCCTGTGCATTTTATTGTCTTTGCAAGGCAACTTCCAATGATACCCCACCTTCTAACAAAAAAATATAGCTGATTTATTGCAGGATTATGGCTCTCCGTTCTTCAGGCTCTGAATATATTTCATGTATTTCTTTGTAGTGATTTTTTAATGGGAAAAAAAAGCTCCTCCTAAGAGGATTTTTTACTAAGTAAATCTGAATTTCCTTAAACGCTTATTAAACCCTAGGGGGGCGGGCGGCGGGCTGGGGGACCAGCCGTTGCGGCTCGGCTCCGAACCCGCCTCGTGCAAGCCTGCACCTCCGTGCTCGCCTGTGCAAACTTAAGAAGTTTAAGGGTGCTAAATTTTGTGTATTTTGTAATGCTCGCAGTCTCAGGGCAAATTATTATTGCTGGCACGCTCCTGCTTGGGAAATGCCAGGGATGCACAGCTCTGGAATGGCTCAATGCTGCTTCAGCTTGGAAAATACTACAGTGCTTCACATAGCTTGTGTGTGAGAGAAAGGAAAAAAAAAAGGAATAAAATTTTTTAAAAGGCTTCAGGGGCTAACAGGGAAAGGCTGGTGCTGCTTGTGACCTCTGGGCGTTTTAAGCTCTTGGGAAAAAAAACGATCTGCAGGTGTAGCTAACGATATTCTAAAATATATGTGAAAATCAAATATTGTACTTGAGGAAGACCTGTGTTATCATACGACTTGAACAGCCACCAAACAGACTTCTTAAAAATGTACATTCCTCATTTTTATGCCCACGTAGTGGAGGAAATGGACCTGGAGCAATAAGTCTTTCTAAATTCGTTTCATATGAAGTGGCTTGGCATAATAATTCAGAAGGGACTTTTTTTTCCCCTTTTTTTAGGGTGTTGGGGGGAATGCCTTCAGCTCAGTATTGGGAAGCATAGTGTAAGAAAGCAAGGACAAGACAGAGGCTGTTGTGCTCAGGGCTTAGGGAGGAAGCAGGATTCCTTCATAACTGCAAGCCTTGAAGGGGGGTCAAGTGGTAGTGCCGAGGTGTAAATGGAAAAGGATGGTGTTGGTTAAGAAACAGGAGAGCCTCTGGACTAACAAGGTGATTGAAACCATGTTCCTAGTGGCCAGTAGAGCTAGGCAGCCCAAGAGCAAACTTGTCCTGTGAGGGTTTAGGTTTAGAGGGGCTGTGTTAGGCTCCTGTGTCTTTGAACTCTCCTAGTGTTTCACGTACAGTTGACTTCTAGCATGGTTAACGGCACAAAGGCAGGGCATTTGGATAACTTATTGTTAACATTGCGGGTATTTCCGTGGCACATGATGATTGGCAGCCTGCATTTACCCGAGCTGCTTTTCTCTGTGGGTGCTTTACTGACCGTCTCTTGCATGAGGCTGTTTCTTGCTGTTTTAGGAATGGCTGTGTTGGCTTACAGAAGCAGTGATCAGAAAGATAGTGTAGGCAAACAGAGGCCTAGAAGGGATGGCTTATTTGGGAGAGCTTGTGAGACCAAATGGTTGTGTACCCTGATTTTACAGGCTTTTTTTTTTTTTTAATTTAATTTAATTTATTATTGCTGTTAGGCTCAAGAAGGGGGAAAAGTCAAGGCTGAAAAACTAAATACAACCTGGGCTCCTTTTTTTTTCCTTTTCCTTTTTTTCTTTTTTCCCTTACCCCTGCTTGTGTAAAAGAAGTGAAACTCAGTGTAACAAAATTACTTTTTTTTTTTTTTTTTGGCTTGCCTGCCTGCCTGAGAGTCCTCAGGAGTAAGATGCTACGTGACTGTAGAATAAATTGTGGAACTGGATTAGTATTTAGGTTAGAAATCTGCCATTGCAGCTTGTCTGTCTTGCGTGCAATGTAATCTGCCAGCGTTTAAAAAAAAAGCCAAGTTTGTTGGGATATATTAAAAAAAATCTGCTGTCTCATTAGCCCATTTATTTATTTATTTACTGCATGTTACTACTAAGCTGCCTTATGTGCTTTTTTGTTGTTGCATGATATTTGAAGATACTTAGAATATCATTATCTGTTTTCTTGTGTGTTATCTAGCACAGCAGGGATTCTTTTCTTGTCGTCATGAAATTAGAATGATCAATATTTCTATTCATATTTTTAAAGCGTCTTCCTAAAATAATATAGTAACCTTTCTAGAAAGGTCCATCAAGTAGTATTTTGTAGTTACTTTAAAAGAAGCTGTCAAGACAGGACCTCATGTGATAATTTTTAATTCTTTCAAGTTTGGCTAATTACAGTTTTGCTCAGTCCTCCTTGATATGGACCCTTCTGTTACACTCCTGCTTGTAATATTGGAGGTCTTCATTAAATGACTTCATTAAACATTGTCATGTGCCGTTTGTAATGAGATTTGTGCTAGCAGTAAAGCTTTTATTTTTAACGTACAAAGCGACATGTTTGCAAAAGCAGGTGAGGCCGAAGGTGCCTGGCATTTGGAGCAGGCATGAGTCAGTTTTTGATAGCCCTACCTGCCCTTTGGGTGTGGCTTTTCTTTTCTTTTTTCTTTTTTTTCCCCTCATCACTTCAAAATTTTTTTTTCTTTTCTCCAAGTCTCTGGTCAGGTATTTATAGCTTAGCAGTGATGTTTTCTTCTAGAGCTTGTGAGAAAGGCAGCAAAACCTGCCACATCAGTGGTATACTTTTTTTTTTCTTAAATATGTGGCAGCTTTAAGAAAGAGGAAGTGATATTTATAAGAGAATGCATTTAAATTACCCTTATCTTGTGCATAGCACTAGATGATTTGTGCTGCCATCTTAGCACACAAAATAACAACTTAGTAGCCATTAGGATGAGAGTGAGCTGACTTCTTGCAAAACAATTCAGTATTTGGATCTGTAAGGATGAAAGACAGTGAACATTTAACTATTTTTTTTTCCTCCATTGCAAACACGGTTTTATACTTGCTAATCTTTTGAAATATGAGGACTATTACTTAAGACCTGAAAAAAGTAGATTTTATCCAATGTATCTGGAAAAGACTTAAGAGAGTGGAAGGAAATATTAAGTCTGCTTTGGTGGAATCAGAAAGAGTGAGACTTTTCACTTGTAATGCTGTTTTTAAAGTGGTTGATGTATCGGTTGCTCAGCAGCAAGAGTGTACATTGCATGTCACTATAACTACATTGGGGCAGAGAATATACCTGAATTCTTCCTGTAAAGTTATCTGAAGTTAGGAAGTTCACTTTTGAGTTTTTCGCTGACTATTATTTTGAAAATTTGCTAATCATCTCTGTAAATAGAATAAGGACCTGCTGTCTCAGAGTCTTAAATTCAAATTCGATTTTGAAGTTTTATCTTTGGTTCCTAGCCAGCTGAGGGGACTTGAGAAAGTCCGATCAATTCAGACAAAATCTATGTACTCTCATAATCCAAATGATAATGTACTTATTACCAAATCCTCTATTGTGTGCATTTTCCTTGTAGAGCTGTTTTACTTGGCAGTTTTAGCAGACATAGTACAGAAGATGATTACTGTGCTGAGATTCCATATTGGCAGTACGGAGGTCAACTCAATGCTAAAAATGAATAATATCTTACAGTTGGATCTCGAAATTTATTCTGACTATACCAGAATCAACAGTTCTGTTGGGGTAGTGACTCATTATACTCTTACAGTCTCTCACATATGAACATATGAAATCTTATATCCAGTATATTTGTCTTAGAAAAAGCAAAATATGACAAATTGGAGGTTAAATTGAAGATACTGCATTGTATTTGTGCTCAAACAATCTGTAACAAAGACTGTGGTTCAGTTCTTCCGTGCACATGTGTGACTATATGGATTGTTTATTTTTTTTATACTAAGAGATTTAAATGGCTTGTGTTAGCCACTTGTCTGGACATTTGTAAGGAATTTAGGGTGGCTACTCCATCAGAACAGAGTATCTGGAAGGAAGCCCTGTAGGGATTGTCCAAGTTTCAATCTTCTTGGCTGCTTTGTTAACACATTACTTCTGTTCAGTGTTCCCTGCAGTGTACTAAGGATTAAAAATTTGTGCTCAGTTGTGTGAAATGATAATTTTTGCACAAAACAAGATGAAAGTTGGGATCTTGCATGCATTTCCTTGTTTCTTCTTTGAGTGTGCACATTAGAAAACCTTTCTTTCTTCGTTGCTGGACACATTTCATTAAATCTCTTGTTTCCTTGTAATCTTACTAGGAGATTTCTTTAGCAATTACTTCCTTCTTTTTTCCTTTTTATTTTATTATTATTCTCAAATTCCATAGTTGTTGCTGTGGAATTGAACTGTTTGTTAAGACTTCTTAGTTCTCCAGTGAAGATGCCAAGATTGTCCTTTATTTTGGTGACCCCTGGCCGACATCCTGACAGAGACCCTCTTTATGCAGCGAAGGGCCTGGACCATGTTTTGTAATGGCCTTGAGCTCTAATGCGCATTTCTGCTCACCTGTCAAGGAGGGGGAGCAACAGGCTCATGATAAATGTATGTAATAGGATAACTTATGTATAATAAATTAAGTGCATTATATATTTATAGTTTGCTTTTTTTGGTGTCTCTGAGGTAGCTTGACTTCTGTTCCAAAGTCCTTCTTAACAACAGTGACAGTTGTTAAGCTGTTTTGGTTTTAAGATACGAGCTTCTGAAGTTGCATGTTTTTTTTACCTATAACTTCCTCCTGTGAATGAGTTACTGTACTTTTACAGTGCTATTGCACGTAAGTTACATTTTTATCTGATGTGTTGGCACGTATACATGTGCTTGGTTGAATACAGCTTTACTTTGGGGGAAGGCAAGTAGAATGAATATAATTAGCTGTTACACACGATACAGAAGCCTTTTTATTTATTAACTACTGCCGTTAAGAATGTGATGGGGTTGCGCTAGCAGGAAGTTTCTTTATAATTCTGCACATGTGCACTGGCAGCAGCAGCTGAGAGAGCAAATCTGGCAGTGTTCAGCAGTGGGTGTGAAGCAGCAAGCAAACATCTACTTTCACTCGTGTCTGATCGTTTTTATTAATTCCTCTTGCTCGTATATCATTACAGAAGAATCTTGAATTACAATAATGCTGCTCAAGCCTTTGGATTTTATGTAGTAAGTATATATAAAAATGCTATTCTTGTGTATCAAAAGGATTGTAAATTGAGATCCCTGAAATCTGTTAGCCAGCTTGCTGTTTTAGAAATTGTGAATTTGGGGAAGTCATATTTAAATTGGTTGCTGTGTTTGAGGCTTTACTAAAATTACTACAGTACAGTTCGTAAAGGATTCATGTATTTCTTCAATTTTGAATTTTCATATTTTTTTCCCCAAATCCAACATTGAGTCTATGTAATGCCTGCATGGCAGACATGAGATGCACTTCTGGTGTTTGATGATGGGCTGTTTTTCAGAGAGAATGTAATCAGATTCAGTGTGCTGAAACTAGAGATTGTTTTTAAATCGGGTTGAGAGGAAGGAGAGAAAGTCTAATAAATACTCTTGTTTTCTAGCTTGGAAATTTTAAGTATAAAAACCAAAAGCCCATGCATTTTACTCATATGTTCTCTGAAGAGCTTTCTTCCGTGGTGATGACATAAATGCTTAATTTGAATAGTTCTAATTTCTGAGTTGCAAGGGCTGCTCCAGCCTTCCCAGGGTGGGGAAAAACTGCCATCGAGATCGGCTAATTCTGATGCTGTGGTGTTTTTTTTTTTTTTTTTTTTTTTTTTTTTTTTGCCAGTGTTACCAGGGTGACTCTCTTCTGAGGCTATCTAGGTACTAGGTAGTTTTAGTGGCAGGTAATATACCATTCATCTAATACTTTTGTCAAATGTTTTGGGGATTATGTGCAAAACTGCAACAATCTTGGTTCCTTTCAAATCCTATTTAACTAGAAAGCAAAGCTGTCAGTGAAGATACAATAACCATAGTAAGGAATAAGAGGAGAAGGGAAAATCATGTGCTTGACAACACATTTACTCTAAAATAGTTTCCTTGAACATTGCAAGTTGAATTGTGTAGTTATATCTGTTTTAAAGTATTATGCTTTGAAGGGGATGGAGAATGTAATCTTAATAAGCCTGGCTTTTAAAATTTAAAATAATAATTGAAACCAATTGTCTGATTTGGCTGTCCAGCCTTTTGACTAAAATGGCTTTCAGTAGCTCATTTCAGCTCATTTTCTGACAGTCAGAAAGAGGAAATACCTCTTTTAGATAATCTATTCTAAACTAGTCTTGCTTTTGTGCTTTTTAAAAAATGTATTTAAATAGCAAGACCACTTAAATATATTTATGGGTATAAATGTGTCTTCAAAAATAAATATCCTTTCTCTTCCTGTGGAGGACATTCTGTAGATTTTGATTTTTGATAAGCCGTGCTGTTGGGATATGTATCAGTCGTACCTCTGTGTCCTGAGCTTTTGCTGTTCTGTTTGCTTAATGCTCATTTTCCAAGCTGTTTCCCCTGCCCTAACCTGACTCTACTTTCAGATATGAATAGCTTAATTCAAAGGAGCAAAATACTCTTTTTTGTATATGTTAGCAGAACAAAAGATGAAAATGACAATGGGCAAAAGCTCTTCTGTCTGAAAGCATTTAATCTATGGCAAATGGTACCAGGAGTATGAGCATACATTTGTATGTAGTCCTGAAGTCACTGGTTAACATGAGTTATGATCATGCCCTGTGTTACAGGGTGGGGGAAAAGTCCCTTTTACCTTGATAAAGCTTGATTACAAGAAGACTAATTGCTGTCTTTTTAACTTAAACAAAATAGTGTGTGGGATGGGAGTTAGCAGCTGGGGATGGACTCTACAGGCAACCAGTCCCCAAATATTTCTCGTGCAGTGGCATCGCCCAGAGTCACAGCACAAGGAAAGCTCCCATGCTTCCAAGCTGGAATCCGTGACAGAAGTTTTAAGCTATAATTTTGAAATCCTTAAAATCTGCTATGATTATAAACATTTCAAATTTAGATTAAAAAAAATATATATTTGGATCTACAAGTATGTGAACTTTATTGTATAACTCACTACGGACAGCACAGAAATTATCTGATTTTAAGTAGCTCACCTAATATGTTGTCCTACAACGTTTTTTATTTTCTCCCTAAAATCTTAGATGTAGATTTTACTTTTCACGTGTTACATAAACATCACAGACGATATCTGGTAATCCACCAAAATAATGCTCAGCTATGAGCATTTTTTAATAGTAAGAAGTGCAGAACTGCTGGCATTGTTGGCTTCACTGCAATTGTGTTATCTTCCCAGGCAATGTGGAGAACTTGTCAGGTAAAGAAAGCAGTAAATAAGAGTTCCTTAAATACTTGATGCCTGGTATAGATATTTTAAGTGCAGAATTAATATTTTCATTCCTATAACGTGGTTTCCTTTCTGCAACCTTTTTTTTTAGTTGTTCTTTAAATTATTTTTACTTCATGTCCCTTCTTTTTCTAGAAAGGTGGTAGAGCCCTGAGGGCTTTAAGTGACACCCATACATTTTTACAGTGGCCAGCAGTGTAAAAGGTGAACCAAATTTAAGACTTAAACATTCATGCATATGCTTCAAATGCTGAGAGTTAGCCATGCTTTCTGTTTGCTTCATTAGTGGCATTTCATACGTGGGCGTGACTACTTTTTTAGCTGGCAAGATAAATGAATGCTATTATAATGGCAAAATGAGATTTTGAGATTTGTGGTGCGGTTTTCCCAGCAGACTCTGCAAAGTTCTCGCGTTATAGCTGGGCAGAGGGTGAGGAGACGTTTTCTTTAATAGATGAGTGCAATGAAATGCAAAATACAGAACAGAATTTCATCTTCATAGCTAAGATGCTTGCGATCAAGATATTGCATACGATATAGGGTTTTTTGTTTGTTTAATCCTCTTGTAATATTATACAATAGTCTGCAATCACAGTAAGGCGTATCTTTAATTTTCTATAGTTAAGACTTCTAGAGTGTTGTTGTAACTGAAATCATCTTTGTTAAACACTTTCAGTAAAAAGGGAGAAGGAGTAGAAAGGCAGAACCAAAGTATTTCTAATAAAGCAGTCAGGTTTTGGTATTAATAATAAACTGTTAGGATTTGGTATGTCTTTTAAAAATTACTCTTTCTAATGGTAGCACTAGTGAAGCATAAAGGGTGTGAAACTGAGGAGAAAAAAGCACTTGTTCAAAGGGGTCTTGATAACAGGGACAAAAGTAGGAATAGTTGATTGAATGGGTCAGCTGCTGTTTATTAAGATGTTGCTTAATATTAAAAAAAAGATTACTGATATTCGTAAGAGCTCGGTACAGAGTCTGAAGGTTAGAAAACTTGCCCTGGTTTTCAGTGCCTTGAAGTGGCCCTTCCCAAGTCAAGGGAAGATAAAGGGGAATGCCCTTGATCGATACCAAAAGCCGAGGTATACTATTAATATTAATAATTAACAACTTTAAGCCTGTCCTTCAGTCTTAAAATGCTAGAAATAACATAAAATACAAATTGAAGGAAGTCAGAATAACAACTTTTGTTAAATTTCTAGCTTTTTCAAGAGTTAGCAAGTAAATTGTATTGCAGCCCATAAAAGTTCCACCAAAGCACTCGAAGGCAAAAGATTTGAAAACTCTGAAATCAGGATATATAGTGCTTATATTTGAATGTATATAGTGCAGTGTGCAGGTGAGAGGGTTAAAAGTTGACTTTCAGTAATTCTTGTAGGTGATACACATTATTTACAGTTTTATACAGTTTAAGCTTGGGTTATAAATCTGATCTAGTTCAGGAAAGTGAGACAAAAAAGCTGTGTCAACCTCGTTGTTCCTTTGCCAGGCTAGCAAAAATAAATTCCTCTTTTTGTGGTGTCTCCTGAATGAATTTAAGATTCAAGGAGCCTGTTTATTTTCAGTACCTAGCAAAAATGTCCATGCTTTTGTGTCCAATAGCTACGCAGAAAGTGCCCTGCGAAAAGGAGAGCTGCAGCTTTCCATTTCTTTCCACCTGGTTGGGTGGTAAAAAGAGGTGGTTGCTTCTAATTTGTTCATTTATTAGGTGGTGTTTGTTTTGAAGCTTGGTGTGTTTGTTTGTTTTAGTAACACAGCCTGAAGCATTGTGGCAGATCCGTCAAAGATTATTCACAGCTGCTATTAACCCTGTGACTGGCTAACCTGAGTCTTCCTAGTATGTTGTTTTGGATAAATTGACTTCAACAGAAGTTGAGAGGATAGACTCTTTGCCACTCCATCGTGTTATGAAAATTGCCCGATATATTGGCATTGATTGAATGGCATCTACTGAGTGTGCAGGGATTATATTGACTCTTGCTTTATACACAAAATTAATACGAAAAATGACTGGGCAGGTTCTTCATAAATTACAGGGAAGTGAAGAAGTGCAACTACTTCACTGTTGAAATCTGACAGCATCTTTTTAGTAATCAAGACCTACACAATGATAGATTTGAAAATGACTTGTAAATTTATGCAGCTTTTACACTGTGCATTTATGCAACTTACTCCAAAAGACATCTATGAAAAAAGGAGAAAATGGCAAAGCCTGCTGACTGGCTTATAATTTTTTATTTTCTGTTGTCATGATATCTAGAATCTTGCCTTGGACTAGAACCCAGTTGTGTGCATGTGTAATACAGGATGGACGACAAAGAGCAAGGAAGGAGTATCAGTCATCATTGTCATGTTGATAGGCAAAGATTTTTGACACTGAAAAGCCTGAAAGATGACATTTTTTTTTTCCTGTGGGACTCACTCCAAAAACTATTTCGAGGAGGAAGATGGAGGCAGTCTTTATGGGAAGATTATGGCTGAATACTCCAAAATATGGATATAATGTTGGGAGGACTGGAGACACAAAACATGTTACTTAGCAAAATAAGCTGGATTCCTTGTATAACAGGCTAATGAATGGAGTTGGCATTTTGATATATAATGAGAGTAGTAGATTGTGGGGGCTTGGGAAGTGTGGATGGAGTTAATTGGTTCTGAAGTAGTAAAGAAGCAAGAGCCAGGATGGGGCAACAAAGAAAGGGAAGATGCTTTTTAAGGACAATATTATGAATACAGTCTCCCATTATGGAAATGTGAGGTTTCAGTACATGCCTTTAAACCTGGGGACATCTGTTTTATTGTGAAGTGTTTTGTGCGTGCATATAATAAAAATAAAAATTAGGGAGCTTGTAGGAAATCTGACTTGGAGGAAATCGCTCTTTATATTAAGGTTTTACAATCACTTGGACTTTGAACTGGTAAATAGGACACATAGTCAACTTTTTAAGCAAAGATCCGCTGTACCACTGAAAATGGGTTAACTGTTGTTCCTTAGTTTGAACTTTGTTTTTATCCATGCCAAGCTTATAGTTAAAGATAATATGCTAAAACAGTGCCTGTGAGTCTTCAGAGTTTTTTTAAATATGTGCGTTAGTACAGTAGGTATTTTAAAACATTCCTATCTAACCTTCGTACCTCTCAGTGATTTATTTTGAAGAATGAATGAGTGAATCTGAAATGTCTGTATGTGTTTTTTTTGTTTTTGTTTTGTTTTTGTTGATTTTTTCCTTTAAACTTTTTTATGATTTTTTAAGATGTCCCACCCTACCTTTTGCTTTGAGATTGGTTAACTGCTCAGAGAAAACGCAGATTTGCTTTTTTCTGTGAGCTCCCACGTGAGCCATGCTAGTGCAGTTAGTAGACTTTTACGTTTAAAACAAGAAAATGGTGATTTGACAAGGCGAGCATATCAAGTGAAGTGTCTTGATTTACTAATGAGTTTCAAACTGCTGAAAATGGTATGGTCTAACAGCGTTTTCCTTATTTTTAGATTAACTGCTGAAGTACTGATCGAGTTCTGCTATTCTTCAATGAGGAACTACAGGCTGATCTTTTGCCATAATCTTAAACAACCATAAATGACAAAAGAATGCTTGGTCAGTGAGGGTAGCTGGCGCAGAAAACGCTTTTCAAACTCGGCTGTTTAAGTACTCTGAGGTAGGTTGCTTAAACTACTTGACTTGGGTGTTTTTTAAAAATGGGAAGTGCAGGTTTCGCTCTGCCTGGTCTATTGCGGTTTCCAGCTGCGATATTTGGCTCATTATTTTTTCTCCAGCCTATATGAAAGTGATAGCTTGCATTTAAAGCAAATATGATTTTCTTTGGTTTTCATTTTGAACAAGACAGTTTTTTCTCTGATGCCAGAAGAAATTTCCTTGTTTTGATTAGTAATATATTTAGTACAATAGTCACTTTAGTAATAGCTGAGTGACTTAAACTGAAATACCATGTAGTATTATGTAGAACCCATGTCGGGCACAGACTTGTAACTAATGTCAAGATCCTGTGTGATAAGAGAAATGTTATCACTGAGCATCTTA
Organism: Tinamus guttatus; assembly: GCF_000705375.1. The sequence goes on along the minus strand of NW_010588943.1, from coordinate 67,493 downwards.
GAAAGCATTTTGGGGAGGGGGAAGAACATGTTCAGTACAACTTTGAAACTTAGATATTGAGAGCTTACTTAAAGTAGCCCTGAAGTGAGAGTCTTCTGTACTTCAGTTTGAGCTGAAGTGGAAACTTCATTGTCTAACTAATTGTGTAACAGAGAAGACCTGTCAGGAAATGTATGGAGAGTCTCACTTGCCTGAAGTCCCTTGGAGCTTGCTTAAATAACTATGCAGTGACTAGAATTTTACTGAGCTGCCTTTGTGGATATATGTTTTCTTCCCTCTCTCCTATTAAGGATTGAACAGAATACCTCAGCAGTACTGTCATTTATCAAGTCATGCTGTATTTGAAATCATAACAAAACTTGTATAAATTCAGTACCCCGATTAAGAGACTGGGCAGTATTTGCATTAGGAATAAAATACGTTATGTTATGGAGAAGTACATTCAGCAGTGTGCGCTGAAGTATGATTTTTACATTCTTCTTATTTGACAGAAAAGACAGCTTTGATTTTTGGCTGCAAAAAGATATGAGGAAGAGCTCTTCCCCTTCCTTGAGTAACTGCAACTCTGTTCTTGCTAACAAAATATTTGGAATTCCACTTGATGAGCTGCAGCAAGAAGGGCAACCAGACAATGAGGTTCCATTCATAGTCCGCCACGTCGTGGACTATATTGAGGAACATGGTATGTATTATTTTGCTATATTTTATAATGTTTTTATTCTTACAAAATAAACTTCATAGGAATGTTTATTTTGTTAAGTTTCTTGTCCTTAATTGCCCATGATTTTTATGTTATGTATTTCCTCTTTTGTTTGATTTATCCCTCTTTTCTAGATAAGATAATGTCATCAGCCCAGTAGGGCACTTCATAGCAAGTGGTACATTGCTGATATTTACCTTATTCTTGTATTATTAGCTGGGCATAAGATTGTATTTACTGTGGAGAAGATTAATGGACATCTTGCTTATCCGTTGTTGTAAAAGTCTTCCATTAAATATATGAATTGTGTATCTTGTGCATCAGTAGTTTTTTGGTTCTATAATGCGTACGTTGTGTCAGAAAAGCTTATATTTGCAACTTTTTTCTAACCTAGGGGGTCTGGAACAAGAAGGACTTTTTCAAGTCAATGGGAATGCAGAAACAGTGGAGTGGCTTCGGCAGCGGTATGATAATGGAGAAGATGTGGACCTGGTTAAGGAAGCAGATGTACCCTCAGCTATCAGCCTTCTTAGATTTTTTCTTCAAGAACTTCCAGAGCCAGTTATTCCAGGCAGCTTGCACATACATTTGATGCAACTTTCGCAAGGTAGTAAACAATTAATTGAGATGCACCCACGTCCTGCACAGTGTGTTCTAGTTCCAAACTTGTCCATATGCATCCACTCTCCTGGGTCCTTTGGCCTCCGCTGGGTTACGTAGTGTTGGGAGTTAATTCATAACTTGACTCGTAAAATCTTTTGTCTTGCTGCACTGCCATTAGTAATGCCTTCCCCAAAGGGTATGTACATGTCTGTGCTCCACACCTTGTAACATACCTGAGGGTTTTGTTAGTTCTAGATCAACAGGAGTGTTACTGATTTTCCAGGATTGATTAGTCTTTCTTTTCAAGCGCTTGGCTTGTTTTGCTTTGTAAGAAGCACATTTTTGTCTATGTTTAATTTAGTTTTCCATTGCTGAGCTTATTCCTGATAAGCAGCTGCCAGCCCTCGTTATAGTCCTGTTTTGTGCAGAGTGTTTTTTCATATGTTGTTACACTGCGCTTAGTAAGTGCTAAGTGGAGAGTTGTCTCCAAGAGTGAGAAGTTGCTTCAGTTTCTTCCCTTTGCAACTCGTGTAACCGCTGAAGCTTTGAACATGGAGTGGTTATCAGAATGGGCAGCAATCAGAGACTCAACACTGATGTGTGTCTTAAAAGTAGGTTTGCCCTGAAAGCAATTTCTGTCAGCTACTGACTGGAGAAACTTGTTAAGTATATGACTGTTGAGGTTCTGTGCATTTATTTGTGCTGCAGTGCAGTAATGAGGGATTGAAGTGGATGTCAGTACACAAAATTTAATGAGTGATGCATCTGCTGATTGATTTCTGGTGATGAGTTTGGGGTTCACTGGATCTAAGCAGCTGGTAAACTAGTTTTAGCCTTCTGAAAAGGCTGATATATACCAACAGATGATAACGAAATTATTAAGGCAGTAATGTTGCTGGTTGCCTTTTTTGTCGGATAATACTGCTTTATGCTTCAATTAGCACTGCTGCCTTATCAGGACTAGAAATGGAAATGTGGTGTGCTCATTTGGTATAATGACAATGTAATTTCCTTCTGTGACTTGTAAACTACAGTGTGAAATTCAGGATATTTTTTTCATCTTCGAATAGATGACTGGAAGGGTTTGCATGTAGGTTGTTTCAGAAGCAGAGCTGTTCTTCAGCACATAATTCCCACTTTATTTTCTACTAATTAAATAGAGAAATAATGTATTTCACTTAAAATTGTAGCTTCCTGTTAATTACAGTGTACTGTTTTTTTTTTTTTCTCTCTCTATTTTACATTACCCACTGTCCCCCCTCAAAAAAAAGAAAGCGATTTTCAAAAGGCTTACGTTTTGTCCCTTTCTTACAGGTAAACCCATAAATATTGCTTCTTGATACTGTTATTAGAAGTTGGTATTCCTCTACTCTGTTTTTTGGCTTTTGACATTTTGACTACCTGGTAGTCTTATCTGTGTTTATTAGTTTCCAGAATTGTGAGATCAGCTGCATCTTAGATGAATTGCTTATAAAAATGTAGAAAGTGATAGCAAGTGATATTTGGATCCAGATGCAGTTTATGGTAATTTCCTCCTGTAGCAGGCCTTCTGTATCATTAGGTTAAACTCATTTTTTCACACAACTTGATTCTATAACAAGTGTTGCCTACAGACCATTCAAGTGTGGCTCATTCTGTTTAGGCCTAGCGGAGGTGTCTCAAAGGCAAGTGATTTTACTAATTGAAATGTGAATTTGGTCCTCATGTGCTAGGCCATGTGTCCCAGAAGTGTGTATCCATGGACCATGTTCAGATGGCTTCATTTTCACATAAGTATTTTCTTACTTGAGGTCTTCGTGCTGTTTAGAACCCAAATTTTAAAGCACATTGGCAAAGGCTAAACATCCGTGTGTGTGTTCATTACATTTCTGTCTTAATCCCTTTCTTTTTGAAGATGAATCTGAAACAGTTTTTTAGTTTCTTTTTTAGAAGGAGAGGTATCAATTTCTCTCCTGTTTTGCTTTCCTGACACACTTTTCCTTTATTTGGAATTTTTCTGGTGGCTTTTTGGTCATTCTTTTTCAGGTCTGAAATGGAACCAGCAGGGAATAAGTATGTGTTAGGTTGAGTGCATTGAAACAGTCAGGAATATGGATGAACTAGCTCTATTACACAGTCAGAAACTGAGCATTAATTAGAGAAGAAGGCTGGAAATGGCTAACTAAACTTGCAGGGGAAAGTCCACTGGAAGCTATTGGTTTAGGTTATTGATTTCTGCTTCATAGCAGAAGTGAAACTTAGAGAAAGTACCCGATTTGAAATCAGGACTGTAGAGGTTTTCTAGTATGTTCCTCCAATTCCTTCCATCCATTCAGAATGTCTGAATAGCAAATAGGAATTATCAGCCTGTCTTGGATAGTTGAAGAGGAAAGGACTAATTCTAGGACTGAAATGAGAGGGCCAAATGCTGTGACAAGTAGACAAGGGGACTGGGGCAAGCTTTTTTATGAAGTACTACCATTGTAAATATCCTTTAGATATATGGGATGGACACTTAAGTTTCTTTTGGGTTGACTTTTGTTTTTCCTTCTTCTGTTGAGACCCCAGTATTAAAAGTTCAGACCAAGCAAATGCAGTTCAAATCCTAATGTTTTAAGTTCCAGTCTGGCCAAAGTATTTATACTTTAGTAGCGAGTAATTTTTGTCGGAGTCTTATCAATATCAGATGTGGAAAAAATCAAATGTTTAACATTGTGATTAATTTTTTATTGCATTTTTACAGATTATAATAATGAAGATGAATTTGGAAGAAAGTTGAGGTTCCTCTTGCAGCAGCTTCCACCTGTTAATTACAGTTTGCTGAAGTTTCTGTGTAAATTTTTAGCCAACGTAGCATCGCATCATGAAGAAATTTGGTCAGCAAGTTCTTTGGCTGCAGTCTTTGGCCCAGATGTCTTTCAGTAAGTTAATATTAAAAGTTCATGCAGTGCTTTTATATGGATTTGAGAGTGTAATTCTGTCCAGAGTTTTTCCTGGTTCATTAGGGACAGCAGCAAACGTAGTATATATTTTGGATAGTGTCTCTTTTTTTTTTGCTTGGTTGTTTGGATTACTTTAGTTAGACTTCTTTTTTAAAGACAGTGTGAAAGATTACTTTTTGCAGGGAAAAAATAAAAGTACTGGAAGAAAACTGTTAAGGTGTGAATGTATTCTAGGGATTCATTTCTACAGCAAACTACTTGACTTTTAAATATTCCTTATGAAAAGTTAGTTGACTAAATGTTTATTGCTTTATCAATTAAATATGCTAGTATAAAATTTTATAGTGCACAAATTTGAAGTTATTTTTGAAGTTCTGTGTATTTGCAGTGGTATTTGCAGACTGATGAAAAGTGTAGCCCTCAGATGCCATTCACAGGAGTTCTTTGGGGACTTAGTTGGATTTAGATTTTCAAACTAAGATAGTATTGGAATCTTTAGCATTTACACAGATGTGGAGGATCTGAAAGAACAAGAAATAGTTAGCAGAATAATGGCGGGACTTCTGGAGAACTACTATGAATTCTTTGAAAATGAAGAGGAAGATTTTTCATCTACTAATGATTTAAGCTCAATAACTGAGCAGGTAAGAATATTTTAAATGGCAATATTTTATTACTTAAGTGTTCATGTTAACCATTCATGTTTATGAAAGATATGTTGAAATGCAATTTTCTTTAATATGCCTTTCAGTAATCTCTTGTAAACTGGTGAAGCTTAGTTTTCTTAAGCACATTTTTTTGCATACCTGTGTTTGTGAAATTGTTACTTTGTAGTAAGAGGGGGATACCTGGATTATGCACAGAAATGCACATGTACGATATTCAGGCCAACATAGACAACTGTTTTGCTATATAAGTAATATAGCTTTGTAATTACCTTTTAGGAATGGAGAACAGGTTTGTAAATGGAAGCAAAAACATGTTTTGTTAGTTGTGGTCTGTAATATATCTGGATGTGCATTACTGAAGTATGCAGGGTCTTGCCTTCTGCTTGGCTGTGTTGTTGCTATATCCCTCTATCAAAACTTTGGAAAGATGTTTTTGATTCTAAAATTTTAAATTATTATGTAGATGTTAATGGAAAAAAAATCCTGAAAAGTGGAGAGAGGAGAAACCGAGTAGAATAGAAATATGCTGGATCCTAATCTGCAGCCGTCGGGATTGCCAGGCTCGCCTGTCCCTGTGACTGTTGATATCTGCTCTTGCTAATTCTGCTTTCCTCCCAGTAAATTTAATGTCATGAAGTTAATGTGATGCTGTGAATAAGAAATGGATAATTATTAGGGAAGTGAGGAAGGAAAAGAGGGAATTGACAGCAGTTGCTGAGTAAAATGCCATAAAAATATGGAACTTTTGAGCCTAACTACCCTCTCCCGCCCCTCCTAGTGTGACAGAGGCAGCAAGTACCAGGACAGCCGATGGCCTCCGCTCCGCAGCAGCGGAGCCGCCATGGGCCCGGGCTGCCGAGCGTGGGCAGCGAGTCCTGCGTGGAGCAGCTGCTCCTCTGCTGCTCCAGCCAAAACGCTGCAGCTTTGGGCGCGTTGGCCGCTTCCGCAGCTTTCGGCGAGACGCGGGGAGCGCTGAGCACCAGCGTAGGGAGCTGCGAGCCTTGCGTGCTTCTTTCCTTCTGTCCAGGCCGTGAGTTCCGCAGCGTGAGGCTGAGAGCTCCAGCTTTGGGTTAGGGTGACTACTCTTTATAATTAGCTGGTCTAGGCTCACATGCTTCGTAAAATTACTGCCTTACTGTCTTAGCAAAAGCGGTTCCCAACACGAGCGAGCGTGTCCCAGGCGGGTGTCCCTTCCAGGTCCTCTCCAGCAGGTGTCGACATCGCTCTCCCTCTGGGGACCCTCCCTGGGGACCAAAGGGCACTGTCCTGGGCACTGCTGGCCTTGGCCCTGCTGCCCTGTTAGGCCTTCTCGCCATCACAGAAGGAAGTCAGGCCTAAATAAATGTCTTAATCTGATTTATAGTGCAATATAACATAACATTGTACCCCTCACTTATATAAATATATATTTTTATATATAATGGAGGAGAGAGAGTAGGTCTCTTTCTCCCTTCTGTGTAATCTTTAAGCTCTTTAAGTTTTAATTGCTCTTATTTCAGTATTTTTCTTTTCTACTGCAGTGGTGGATATTATAAAGCATCTATTTTTGAGGCTGTTGCTGATGCTTTTATTTTCTTGGCTTTGCAGATTTGGGAGATTGCCACATCAATCAAGGAGTTTTGGGGAATCAAATGGAATCCCCCTGGCGTGTTTAGTGGTTCACTTTATTTTCTAAAAGCAAATAAGCCTAAAGCTTCCAAAAAAGTGATGGCTCTGATTGTTGGTTGGCTATATTATTTTAATTTCTTAATTGGCTTCATTTTACTGTTTCGTTAAAAATATCCCCTACATTTGGAAACAAAAAATACCAGACAAAATGGGCTTGACGGAAACAGGTCTTACAGTCCCCATTATAAACGTTTGTTCAGTACATGGAAAATCTTGAGTCAGGGTTCTGTATTGCCTTCCACAGAAGGCTTTGAAATAATTCTCAGGTATAAATGAATCCTGCAGTATCTGTGGCAGAGATGGGAATTACCATAACTGTTCTGTGCCTTGTGATTTCTGTGTGTCTGGGATTTTGTTATGGTGCACGCTTACAGTCTCAGAGGTGCAGCTTTTGCAGGTTTCTGTTAAAAATTGTAAATGTTATGCAACTTTTTTGGGATATCTACTGCATGATTTTGCTTAGAAGCAAGTATCGTGTGCCTGGTTCTCATAAAATATATTCTCTTCTTAAAATACAAGTATTCTATAATTCATGTGCTCTTGTAATTCCATGGTGCTGTTTAGATGGTTTTTTTTAGTCGTTAATTTTGAATAAATCTTTGTACAGATAAATGATCTCTTAGAAGAGGAGGAAGATGTGAAGCTTGAGCAGTCTGAAGAACTTCCAGAAGATGGCCCAGAGAAACCTGTGGAAAGGCCAGCTGAGGTGCATCTAGATATGACCGAGAGCATCTCGGATTCCCAGAGTGTTACAGCACCAGCGAGGTAACTTGCTTCCGCCTTAAACTTTTGCTTTTACATTTGGAATGGGGTCTGCTGTGTGTGAGAAGCTGCCAGGCTCTTGAGATACATTGCAATGGCTGAGAAAGGGCTCTAGAAGTAGGAGGAGTTCTTGTAGTAAGTGTGTAACAAAATAGCTATTCTCAAATTCAGTGAAGGAAAGAGTCTGTAACCTAATTTGGATTAAATGTGGTGTTTTAATCGCCGCATTAGAGAAGGGAAGAAAGAGAAAGAGAGCATTTTTTAATGAAACGGTAAAGCAGTATTTTGCTTAGGCAGAGGAGGAGCTATATATGACCCAGTGGACATTATTGATGAGAACAAGAGAATAATATTGATCATTAGTGATTTTTAGGTTGAAATTTGGAGGATAGTTTCCTAGACTGCAGAGGAATATGACTGTGGAATGGCCTTTAGTAGCAGTAGTGTGGAGAAATCTTGAATACTTTAGAGATGGCTTTTTTGAGAGGTTATAAATGGAATTTCTAAAATGGGCTGCTAGTAAACCTTGATTTGATGACCCAGAAAGTCTCCCCAGGCCTCTCTCTAATTTGAGCTGAAATGCAGGTTCTGGATACCCTGTTTTAGTGCAGGGTGTAGTGAAATCTGTCTTGTTAATGTATTTGTAAAATAGGTAAGGAGCCTTCTTCAGTTTATTTAAACTCTGCCAGATAAATTTCATTCAGGGGTTGATGCTTTTTTGTTGTATCACTTTAGGAGTGTCACGACTAATGCTTAGATATGAGTTGAGGTTGGTTAACTGTATTTTGGAAGAGTTATTGGATCTGAACAGGTGTAATTCCAGCTGAAGGTGGAGGGTCCTGTATTATCTACCTTGGAGCCTGACCCTGTAAAGGGATCTGTTTGGATAGGCAAGGAGCAAGCCTGGAAGCTGCAAAGTCTAGTAAGGGCAGGAGTATTAGTGGGAATTAGCTTTTAATTAAGACTTATCCTCATAGAGCATATGCGTCAACTTGATATCATACTTCTATCTGAGACCTTATTTGCACTTATAATACACAGGTTTATATTTTGCTTGTTTGTGATGCACAGGTTTATATTTTTAAGCCTGTCTTGCTTGTGTTTATAGTTCATAGTGTTGTGTTTATAGTGTTACAGTGAGTTTTACATTTTTCTATGGCATGTAGTTGGTGTGGGCGTTTCATGTAATGACTTATAGGGAAGTGTAAGGAATAAACCTAATTTGGTTGTTTTGTAACTGCTAATTATCTTTGTCAGCCATATAGCTGCTTAATTTTATCGTAACCTAAGAGTTCCTGAAACTTGAATTACTACAAATTTATCCTTGTTGCAATTACTTTAATTGTACTATATATAGGTGTTTGGTGTTTGTGGAATTCTAAGTGCAGGAATAGTGACATCCTCCTTAAATTTGAGAATTTAAAGAGCTGATGAGAACCTGGATACTCACTGATGTGCCCTGGTATAGGGACTGCGTGAAAATGTTATTTAATTGAAACCTTTCGAGGGATCTTTAAGGCTCTTTCCCAGTCGGGAAAGTGTTTCCCATCCGTGGAACATCACGAGCTGCCATCGTGCACTGCAAAGGCACCATCATGCTCTCCCTTACCAGAAGCCCTGCAGCAGAACTTATCTCGTTTGGTTGTCCCAACTTTCATAAAAGAGGATTATGGATTCAGTGTTGCAGCTGACTTTAGAGGTGCTATTGAAACAATCACTCTAGAATCCACTTCTGTCTTTATGCTGATTTTTTTTTCACTGCTGCTGTTTGCTAGTTGTTGTTTAACCTTCTGCAGTTCATCCCTGATATTGTCAGTAGTGAATCTAAAATAAAACTTGCACTGTGAACTTAGAGCTTTTTGGAATTTGATGTATAAAACGATGAGACATGACAAGCAGTAAGCTTGATTTTCTCCATGTCAAATGCTAAGACAAACAGGAACTCTTGAGTACTTATCTGATATTTTTGTTGTTTGTTAGCTTGGTCAGTGAGAGAGGGCTAACAAACTAAGAAAACAAGACAAGGGGTGTGTGTGTGTGTTTTTTTATATATATTAGAGATATTTAGATATATACAGTGAGAGTAATACAAACCAATCATGACTGGATCAGGTTGCAGGAGAATGTAATGTAATTATTCTGCTTGTGCTCTCTGTTTAACATCCAAATACTTGTGCCCCGCTGCAATCCCAGCAGATCGGTGCCCAACATGTTCGGGAGCTTTCCGATGTTGATTGGGCAACGTGTTGTTGGGGGTGACCTCATGTTGCAGTCGATTTTCTATTTAGACTGCGGGCTCTAGTGCAGCACTCGCGGCGCTGCCGGCGAGCAGCATGCGCGGCCACCAGGCGCCTTCCCGCTTTGCTCTCCTGCAAATGAAGCATTTTTACCTCAAGTGCTCATTTGGGATAGCAAAAATAATCCGAATGGCCTGCAAAGTTCTGCTGCACAGGTAAATAGCTTGAAGACATATGTTACTCGGGAATGCTTGCACATAAGAGGCTCTATTTTTATTTAAATGTGTGAGATGAAATGTATTTTGGGGATGTTATGAAATTAAGTAATGGCACTATTGATTTTGTCTTAAGTTCTTATTTCTTATTAAAAAGTATGTACACTCAGTATGTTTGCAAAAAGAACACTTTGTAGTGTTTTCTCTGCAGTTACAGTACTTTTCCATTTCAAGCTGTCTTTATAACAGGGCTTTTTGTAGACAGGGAGACGACAAAAAAGGATTCTCAGGGTGGACTGGCATTACAAGACGAAGGTGTTTACCTTCGTGTCTTGCTGTGTCATGCTGCGTGGAGTGTAAATGACAGCTCTTAAATAAGTCTCCTTGAGCACAGCACATCTGGTGAATTTTCAGCTGAGAGCGATTGACACATTTTTTTCAAAAACTGCTTAATTGCTAAAGTGATTAGTAGAAGATGTAAGATACTATTTAGTAGTAAGAGGATTCTTCAGGCTTTGGAACAGTGCTGATTTATGCACATATTTTGCTGAGCATCTCTAATGCATCTGAAGGTATTTAATGAAAGCAGTGCTGAACGCTGCTGCGCTGGAGGGGCTGAAGGTTAGTCTGTACTATGGAAAATTTTGTTACACATCAGGTCCAAAATCTTTTGGGTTCTTTGGAGAAGAGTTTATTCTCTCCACTCTTGACATAGTTCTTCATAGTCTCAAGTGGTAGAAGAAAAGGATTCCAGGGCATCATTTTCCTATTAATAGTGATTTTACTTGTGCCCTTGACTGAATTTTTTTGCTCCGTTCTCGTGAGTTGCAGTGTCCTGTGCTCTGGTTGCCTCTCTCTTTCCCCTTTCTCCTAGAAGTGACTGTACTTTACTATTAAACTTATTTTCCTGTTTTTTTGTTTGTTTGTTTGTTTGTTTGTTTGTTTTTTAAAGAAAAGGTTCTTTCTGAAAGTTAGCATTCCTTTTACAGGGCAGCTCTCTTAGAATTACTGAAAATCCTGGGACTACATATTGAAAACTGAAGTGTGCTTGTTCAGTTTGTTTTCCTTGTTTTTTTTTTTTTTTCCCCTCCCTCTCTGAAATTCTTGCTTGCTTCACTTGTGTATCATGTTCCTGGGACTGAACTTGCAGCTCAATCTCTTCATTTTCTGTGTCAAGTATTGTTGATCAGCAAGCTACAACGCTCTGTGCAGTAGTTGGGCTGCACTGAGCTCCTGTGTTTGGGATTGAAAGAAAAAGGAAATGTTAGTGCGTTCAAACACTTCTAGTTGTTTGATACAGCTGCTTTGAAATTAGCAGCTACAAGATGAAGCTTCAACATCAGATACATTTTCCGAAGATGTGTGGCAGCATCTGTTTTGAAATAGTAGCTGGCGCTTTTATCAAGCATTTGGAACAGCTTTGCTCTAGGTTTTTCACCTAAAAAGAAAAAAAGAAATTTGATTCAAAAGCATATGGCCATAGAAAAGCAAAATAGGCCTTTTTAATTACCAGCTTTGTTAAGGCTTTACGTGGTATAGTTCAAACATAGTGCACTTTCCTGTTAGCTGAGAGCACTATGTTTAAGGCAAAAGGGCATCTCTATTATTTTGACCTGTTTCCTTGTCAGGTAGAGTCTCACTGGGAGTTGTTTCTAGCTCATATTCTTCCACCTCCCCTCTTCCTACTTTGCATTTACTTAAAGGAGGAAGGAGAAAGTTTGCAGGAATAGGTGGTTTGATTTCTGTCACTTCTCTGGCAGTACTAAAACCTTGTAAGGTCTAAGTAAGATACTCCTTGCTGTATCAAACTTATTCTAAGGTAAGCCAAGAATCTATTGAACTTTATTTTCATTGTTTGTTTTTTCATCTGTTTGGGCTCAGTTAAATGCCCTGTCTTATGATTACCTTCATTGTTGTGGTTTCTGCCGCCGGTCCAATAAAATAAGTATTTAAGTTTGCCTGAATAAGATGTGTGGCAACTCCTTGCTATTTATAATGCAGCTTTCTTCTCTTGTTTTACTGTTAGTATTTTAATTTGCCTAAGATTTCATAGATGTTTACACCATTGAGAATTTTGATCACAATAATGGAAAATTGGAGAGGGAGAGAGCACATGTATGAGTTAATTTCTTGAACTTACTTGTGGAAATACACTGATTTGTCCCAGAATTAAAAATTTGACCCTGAAGTGACTAGTGCTTGGAGATTTCTAGCTGCTTTAGAAATGACTAACTCTGTCCCAAAACACCCTGGAAGGTATCTGCCTTGCACTTGAAATGTAGCTGTCCTTGGAGTCTGCAGCAGCGTCTGCTAAATGTTGTAGAATAGAAATATGCAACAGTCTGACAGTCAGTGAAGGTCTCTCTGAATTGCAGCTGTGGAGGGAAGCAGAGTAATTTGGAATTTGCTTAAGGGAGCAAGGTTAAAATCTGCATTCTTAAGCAAGATATCAGGAGGTCTTTTGAGACTCCGTGATTAGTATTTCGCAAGGGAAAGGCCCTACCTCTGACAACTCAGAGCTCCATGAAGTCCTGAGCTCACCAGGGACAGAACTCTGCATTGATGCTCCTATAGCTTTATCGCACGATGGAATTCTTTAAGGCTTCTCTATCCAAAAATAATGCAAATAGGTGTATTTCCTTTACAACGTAGTTATTTTAATCAGCTGTGTTACATGCAGTATTGTTAGTATTTGCAAAGTTGTTTTATGTTGTCTTGAAAACTTTAGTGTTACAGTTTTTTTGCATTACATGGACTTTTTTTTTTTTTTTTTAATTGCAGTGCTCATATCTCTCCCATAAGTATCTTGCCAGCCTCTGCAGAGTAAGTATAATAAAAATATAAAACATGTGATTCCTGGTGTTAAAATGTGTGTAGATGATAGGTCTAGTTTCAACAAAAAGAAATGCGGTAGACTTGATTATTGCAGATACAAATAACACATTTTTAGTGCAAAGCATTTTATGGAATTCAGTGCTTGTGTGGGAACAAACCTTGTCTGCATCCATATTGTTGACTGCAGAAACGTGGAGCGCGGTATGGTGGCATCTGAATTTCAGAATGTTTTGCTTTTATGCTTAGATGTTTCATAAGTGTTTGATTCCAAAATTATAGAGCAATCTTCCTTCCTTTTTTTTTTCTTTTCTGAATAGGTTAATGATTTTAATGGGTTAATTACATTCTCTTGAAACAATGTTAATATATTTCATAATACTTCCCTTTGCTGAGTCAATTATGATTTATTAATTAAGATTTACAATTTCAGTCATCTTTTGGGAAAGATTAGTCTGTTTTGACTTGAGGTACTTAATATCAAAGATTCTTCTGTCTTTTAAGAGATAGCATTTCTGCCTTTCTGCGTAGTTGATCAATGTAAGATGATGTTCTTAATGTGAACTTTCTGCCCTTTTTTTTGTTGCTAGCATTTTAGAAAGAACAATCAGAGCAGCTGTAGAACAGCACCTTTTCGATCTGCAGAGCAGCTTAGATCACGATCTTAAGCATATTCAGCAACACAGATTGGGCTGTAACAATGAAGCAAAAAACCCCGACGGGGATGAGGAAGGATCTAACAACCAGTAAGAATTCTTGTATCTCTAATGAATTGTATAGTTTTGGAAAAGTTTAGGTAGGGTTTTATATCTACCCTGTTTTCACCATCAACCCAAAGCAGAAGCTTTGCCGTTAACTTAAAATTATGTTGTGTTTTAAACCAAGTCAACTTCTGTCATTTGCCAGTAATCAACAGCTGTTTAAAAAATACTTTAAATTGATCATATGATGTAGCTCAAAATACTGTCTTGTATAACTGCTTCACTGCTGAACTGTGAGTAGCACAAGCAGGTTTCATTTTAGTTTCATTTGTGTTACTGTGAATCCGTTTTATCATGTAAAAGCTATTGCAGATGCAGATGAGTTTTAGTGCATCTTTTTATGACAGTATAGCTGTTGTTCTGCTCTGCCTGCCAGTATCAACAAAACATCTAAACACTGATTGGAAGGAGCAATTTGGATTTAATTGCATGGAGGTGTCCCATTTGACCAGCTTTAATTTTTATCTGAACTCTGTTCAGGTTGTGGGGGTGTAGTGATTAGCAAGCCATGCAAATCTAGTGCATTTTAGTGTTTTAACAAAAACACTTAATGTTTAATAACCAAACTCAAAAAAAAATAGTCGAGTTACTTAAGTCTCAGTGTCCAATGTCTTTGTGGCTTGGAGTCTGAAACATGTCAAGTATTCAAAGATCCAAACTCTGTTTTCCAAATCTTTAGTATTTTTGAGCCCTAACTGTAACTGAAGTAATCAACATAACAGTTTCATAGGACAGTAACAATAGTAACAATGTTAGTGATTTAATTTGCTTGAGTTGATAGGCAAGTCTGTAATCACCTGTGAGATCTGTAACTGAATTCCTTCAGTTACAACATAAGTGCTTTTAAGATTGTCTGACTTCACAGGAGCAGAGGCTAAAAGTACCATCACTGCAGACTTGAAACCAATATACTGGGGCTGTATTTCAAATGCTCCTGGTCACTAGAGCACTGTGGATTAACCATAATAGATGATACATGATAGCATTCTTGAAAGAGGTCATTTGGGTCCTTTGAAGCAGTGCAGCCAGGAGACTACAGAGAAGCAGTACTTGTGACTAAGTAATAATTTAGAAAAAAAAATGTTAATAATAATTAAAAAAAAGTGTCAATCCGGTGCAAATTCACCACACTAGCTTAAAGTAATTGCAGGAATTACAAAAAATGAATTAAAATGTAAAATTCCAAGCCACGCTGTTAATATCTGTATATCTGATTGAAGAGAAGTATTTCTAAAAGTAGTTTGGAATTTGAGAGAGAAGGAAGGGAAAGACTTGACTAGATTGTTTGAAGAGCAGAAGAACAGATTGCTGAAAGGTTTTCTTATTTGTCTCCTCAGGAATGATGTTATCGAAGATAATGATGTTGGTAGCAGTAAGAGCACAGGAGGCAGCTCTGAAATACTGGTTAGCACCGATGTAGACGGTGCCGTTCTGAAAGGGGATGCTGTCACTGAGGAGGAAGAAAGCCTTCAGGTGAGAGCTAGGCTTCTTGTGTATGGAAATGGGTGGTTGTTGCGCCTTTAGCAAGGAAGGGCTTTGAAGATCTGACTTCTGATAGTTCTCCCACAGCTTTATGTGTTGCTTTTCTGTTGTTTTGTGCAGTTAATTCTCCTTTTTGTTGTGCAGGTATCTCTTAGATAAACATGCACAGAGAAATTCTTGTGCACTTTGGCGCAGCTTGATTCAACACTGGCTAATGGTTTTCATCTCTTTCACAGGTACCGGTCCTTCCTTTTGCTCAGGTAAGTAATAAATCTGCAAACATAGCGCTGGTTAGTGTGACACATGTGATATTTAATCCAGGTAAAATACTGTGCCGGCAAGAACTGTTCTGAAAATACAGGGAAGAGTTGTGCACTGCTGCCGTGTGTCTGTCTGGGCAGACTGTTAAGAAGTCACCTTTTTTCTTCCTGCAAAGCAACATTTCTTTTTGTTTTTGGATCTTTTTAAAATGAAAGCTTTCAGGAGCAAGAGAAAGTGGATTGCTCATGTTAACTGCTGACTCTCCTTCCTTCCTCTGATTTCTTTTATAAAATATATGCTGAGCCTCAGAAATCAAAACTCAAAATGTGCAGATACAGACAGAGAAGCAAAAATTCTAAACCCATGGTTCTTCACTGTATCTTTGCAGTTTCAATGGTTTCAGTGGAAGAACAGCCGAGAAATGTGAATTATACTTCTAATGAAGTATGTGCAATTTCCAGTTCTATGTGCATTAACATGCAAAGAGTATAGGAGGGAAATTTGATGCTTGGGATTGCATCTATGCAAGAGCATGCAGCTCTTGTACCATCCATGGTATCGTTCTCAGCCTTTTGTGTGTTTTGGCATGTTTCTGTCCATGGACTTCAATGGTAAGGCTTGGAGAGAAACTTTCTTCTTCTAAGTGTTAGTTCCTCCTTGCTAATGTGCCATTTCAAACTGCATTGGAAAGTTACAGCGTTAGGGTGGGCACCGAAAGGAAATGTACTGTGATCCTTCTGTCTGAATGGGGTTTTGAAAGATGGAATATAGGGTTGGAAGAAACAAAAGGTGAACTCTGGTGTGTGAGCTCTTCTTTGGGTCTGAAGTGGAAGCAGAAGCACCTCTTTCACAGCTACCACCGATGTGAGCGTGCAAGGCTTGCACACCTCGTCTCTGGGGTGAAAATTACCCTTTGGGGTATGGCATGTGTATTTTATCTGGAAATAGCTTCCTTCACTTGAAATCTGGCTAGAGGCCTGAAGTTATGTAAACAGACTAATGGAGTTCTACGTGATAAAGGACAAGTGTTAGCGTCAGCCTGGTGTGTTTAGCAGATGTTACGTATATTTGAAATACATTTGAATATTTCATCTTCTATTTTACGTTCATACATCTTAAAACTCATTTTTCAGCAAGAGCTGAAAATCTGAAATCAAATGTAATTTGTTACTTAAGGAGGATATATTTCAAGTTACTTGTAATTCCCCCAAATAAGGCACTTGATGAGGAAAGCAAGTATTGGTCTTCAGCTTAAATAGCTCAAGTAATCAGTCCTAGGTCCTTGAAGTAGTCTTTTCTGTGCCAGCCTTTAGTGAACAAAATGGTGATGTGTATTCGTCTGAACTTATTTTGTGAGATGGTGTCACAGAGTAACTGCCAGCAATTCTTCATCCCTTCCAGTTCTGGTGGTGCTTTATTTAGCATCAGGGATTAGTAGTTCCTTGCAGAAAGTCTCGCAGACTTGTTTCATTTTACACATGCTGAGCACAAGTTTTGATCCAGTGTGTCTTCAAGGCAAGGATATACTTGGTGCCAAGATTTCAGTCGCCCCAAACCTCATGCAATGTCTGAGCATTTGTATTAAGTGTTACTTGTATCCTAAAAATATATAGTGGGAAAAACAGTTCCTCTGAAGAGGAAAGGCTTTATCTCCTATGTCCTTTTGTTTTCTTTGTAAAACTGCTGGTTACTGGCCTCACTTTGGATGTAAAAATGTTTCGCAGTTAGGAATTTCTAAAATAAATAAATAAAACAACCTTTGATTTTTTTGTCCTTGAGGGCTTTTTGTGGTCCATGTTAATTACAGAAATGTCTTCAGCCAAGAATGCCATTCCTAAATCTTTGTAAATGTACTTTTTGCCAACAGACTGCAGATGTATTACTGAAACCGTGCAGTAAAGATGCAGAAGTTGATGGAGAAAATAATAGTGAAAGGTATGAATTTGTTTCAGTTGTTGCTTAAGTTGCAGATCCTTTAACTTCAGTTTGAAAACCTAAGTACACCACACTGGTGCTTGTTACAGCACAGTGTAACATGTGGGTGGGAAAATGAAAGGCCCAATTTTATGATGATGAAATGAAGTCATTAATTTAAGAGAAAATTGGCACAAATCTATGCCATTGGTGTCACATTTTTTAAATAACCCTATTTTCTGGACAAGAGAAATTGAAGGAAAGATGTTTTCTTCAAAAAATTTCGGGATGTGGCACTCTTAATGATGTCAGAATACTGGTAATACAGTCACTAGCCAGGAATTTTTTAGTTCATTTGTAGTTTGGGTTCCACATTGACTGAGATCTCAGGTAGAGTATAGTTGAAATACAAAATAGTTATTCCCAGTTTGGGAATAATGAAACGTTTGGGCTGTTTTTTAGTTCTCATTTAATTTAAGACAAATTGTTATTTTATGTGCTTCAGTTTGAAGTTTTGCATAAAGAACAAATAAAAAGGAGTCATGGAACATTTGCAATCCAGAATATTATCAGTTCAAGCAAATGTGTTGCATATCTGTTAAAACTAACTGGAATGTCTAAGAATAACAAATTGGGAGACTGTATAAATTTTACTGTCCATTAGCAATTCGTATTTAAAATGTTAACCTGTTTTTTATTTTCAGGCAAAATTGTGTATTGCTCGATGGCAGTGACAAAATATCTTCTGAGGTGTTTCTGGTAAGTTGGTGACTTAATTTATATATAAAGATGCTTTTTGTGAGTTTATTTTAAATAGAGATAGGAAGGGAAAAAAAAAGGAACCAAAACTTAGCTTTTAATACTTGTTCTATTTGCTGTCCAGGTTTGCATAATCTCTTTGAGAGAGTTTATTGGCTGCAGAGAAACTTTTGGCACCACACTGGCCTTATATTTGTGCCTCTGGTGTAAAGAATGTTTAAAAAGGGTGATAACTGATTACTACTGTGGAGGGAAAAAAAGTTTCTGTTTGTAGTTCCCTATTGAATAAGGGAGTATCCTTAGTAGAGATGGATTATTTTTTTTCAGAAAACTTCCCAGAGGTGCTGAAACTGGTCCAGAAAAATTACTTGATTTCCCATTGCTAAGTAATAATATGATTTCTGGTCTATTACTTAAATACAGGATTCAACCAGCAAGACTTGTGATCTTAATGCAAATACCGATTCAGAGGTGTCAGGGGATGGCAGCGTTATTCTTTCCGAGGAAGCTGTGGGTGTCCAAGTACCACGTCTAGATCTGAAGAATGTGTCTGATGGTGACAAATGGGAAGGTAATTTTCACCCTTTAGCATGCACTGTAGTTACTCATGATAAATGAAGTGTTTTAACAAAGCAGAGCAAGCAGTTTGACAACTTGAGCCTTTTTCTTTAATTTTGTTCAAGTAATACACTTCTGTACATATGGGCCAAGTTATGATAAGTTCTAACTTGTTTCAGACCTATCTAACTAAATTAATAAAATACCTTAAAAAATGAAAAGAAAAAAGTAACTTGAAACGAGCAATTGTAGATAGCAAAACGCTTAAGTGGCATAGAACTTAGCTTTTGAAAATCCTGTGCATCTTGAGCTCCTTAAAAATCCTTTTTCTAATTTTGTCATATAGTGATTCACATCTTTTTCTCCTCGTTAAAAGAATTATTCATGTAAAGTGTCTTAAGTTTTAATACTAGTTAAATTTAACTTAAAACAACTAAACTACTAAACACAGCCATTTATTTAGTTGAAAAATCTGTTGGTTCTTTTAAACATTAGGAATGTCAGATGTTGGTTCTCTTGTCATTAGACAAATTGAAACAGCTCTCAGTTTTCAAATGAGAGCCAAGTATTATTATTTCTGTGCCCTGTTTGGTATGCTGTTTGGATTTTAGACACATTAGCAGAATGAGCGATATTTCAATAGTAAGAAATCGTTTTGCCTCAGAGAGGTTTCTTTACATTTTATGGGCTGCTGTTTCTTTAGTCTTCCAGCTTTCGCAAGTCCTCGAACTTGGGATTTTATACAACTTTTTTTGGTCAGATGCCTAGACATAACCATTTAGGCTGTCCTTAGACTTAGGTAGAAACACAACCCCTCTCTATCCTAACCAAGAAAACTCTTGACAATGTCTATTTTCAGAATACTTGTTCACTTTTAAACACTTAAAAAATATATTATACCCTGTCCTCTGCTTGGTGCTGATATTCTGATACCTCAATCTATCTGCACCTAACAAAAATGCAAGTGATACAGTTTGCTAAAATACTATGAATTGTCACCATCAGTAAAATGATCCATTTTATCCCCTTTTTATAAACACTGTAGCTATTAAGTTGATGTGTTAAGTGCAGGCTTACTGCAGAAGGATGAGGTTTTATTCCCAGCAGGCTCGTTCCAGTGACAGTTGTTGAGATGTCTGTTAGTGTCACCATCAAATATTAATAAATTCCTGGTAACTAAAAATGAATACAAATACCTTTTTGGTTGCTGTGTTATAAACATTAAACCTCCTTCTAAATACTCCTGAGATGAACGTTGGTTAGCAGAGTAGCTTATAGTTGTAACACGTCAGTGCAAAAATCCTTGTCCTGGAGTTCCACTAGTGATAACGGAGACAGCTGGTAGCTTGTCACCAGTGTAGACAGTACTTGTTTTTGTGTTCTGCTTGCCTTTACATGTTTTTTCCAGTTAACTCCCTGCATGAATCCATGTTTTCTTTCTAAGCCTTGGTAAAATGATCAAGTTTGCCATTTATGCCTGGCATACCTGTATCTGTCAATGTTGCCAGCTGCTCCTCTCGAGCCCTGGCAAACGGTTCACCTGGTGAGTGTCGTGTCACAGGAGTCACTTTACAGGCCTCTAAAGACACCAAGTTCAGGTTTTCGTTCGCCTTATTCAAGTTGATAACTTTTGTTCTCTTTTTTATGTTGTTTGTTTACTTAACATGTTCTGTTGCACCCTTTATTTGTTTTAACCCACTTTAATACATATTCCTATAAGGTTTGTGGCGTCCATTTTCATTATTTCTTTAATTCTGTTCGTAAAAGACATTGGTTTCTTATCCACATAAATTCCTAAAAGACACCCTGGCTTCATATATCCATATAATTTTATGATCTTTACCTTGATCAGAAAATAGAATATGAGTATAAATATACATTATATGTTTTGGGTAGTAAAATCATGATATTGTGGAAGGTGTGGTATTTCCTTGTGAGGCGTTTGAGATTTTCAGCCCTGTCCAGAGTGTTTATTAGGAGCCAGGTGCCAGGGCAGCACAGGTCCTGTGGCGTTCCATGCAAGCGGGGTGGTTTTGCAGAGCAATCTGCGCGAGTTCAAGCCTTTTACACGGATTCTGATGTTAAAGCCTTTGTGGTGGAAAACATACAGGCCCGTATTCAGCTTTGCTTGTCAATATAAGTATGCTGATTAATACTCGAATGGCTTAATAGGGGGAAAATACAGCTCGGTTAATCGACATTTCTGAGTACATTTTTCTGCATTTGCTCTGCTTCTTGGAAATCGTTACCATCGCTGTTGTGTGAGCTGTGAGCAGAACTATGTTTAGAACTTGTTTTTGTTAACATGGAGATGCTTGGGACATTTAATAAACTACAGTAAGTCTTTACTATTCCCTTGTCAGTTCTTTGTAAGCCTTCTTGGTAAACAGTTCAATTTTGCCAAGGGCTGAGCACCCTTACCTGCCGTTGAAATTGCTTGGAGGCTGAGTGTGCTCAGGGCCTAGCCCAAAAGATGGGATGTTTTTCCCTGGTACTGTATCTTCCTGCTTTACATGTTATGTATGGTTTGTTCTGACTGTGCTGTGTGTTCACTTTAGTATTTTTGCCATTCTTTTTCATTTTATTAGCGCCATGCCCTATCACTTTTCCCCTCATTGATTTCAAAACAATGCATCTGCAGAGAGAAGGGGAGGGTAAGTATGGTTCGCCATACGTTCAGTTATCTGCCTTTTGATAGTTCATGGTTTGCTTTCTAACTAACCCTTCACCTGCTCTTCCTTATATATCTTGGGAATATTCTGATCTACAAGTTTTTTTTTTTTTTTTTAAACCTTTTATTAAGTTCCCCTTCCTGTATCTTGAACTTTGTAAACAGGCAAGATTCTAGCTTAAACAAAGCAAAAGCCCCTTAATACATAATAATTATACAATGGAAAGCAGGTACAAGGGTTGTATATATATTTTTTTAAGATTACTTTGTGGGTTTTATTGTGCACACTTTGAACCCAGTTTTCAAATTTCTGATTTGCACTGGAAAATGTAGTTAACTGCATTTTGAAAGTAAACAGGAGTTTTCCGTAGAACTGCTTGGAAGGTTGACAGCCTTTTTTTTTATTAGATAGCAAGAAAACTGTACTGGAGGATTGTAAAGGATTTTAGTAATTAGCTTCTTTGGGCAATTAAAAGATGTACTATTGTTTTGGAATCCCTCTTTAAGAGAAAAATTACCTGCCAGAAATGTACAAATCTCTTTTTCTCAGTGGTGTTGAGATGAATTTGAATAAATAAAAGCATTCCTTTAAAAAAACAAAGCCTATACTTGAGTATAATACCTAAAGAGATACTGTCAGCTTTACCCAGCCTTGTCAAAAGCAAGCAGACAATCCTCGAAAGCACTAGGGTAGTCTGTGAAAATTGATTTCACAGCAGTGTATTGCAACAGAGAAAAATTGTCTTCTAACTTCCACATTTCTGATCATAAATAAGGTACTGTTATAATATTGAATCATTCAGGGATGCATATTCCTAAGATACACTTTGAAAAAGGGATCCTAGTGTGCATACTTCATTTCAGTACCTTTTTCTTTCAATTGTCTTATGACAGAATTTGTAGCTTTCTGTCATATTTCACTGTATTTATTCACTTTGTGTATGACACCACATCCCTTATAGCATACAAGACTAAGCATTGGGTGCACATTTGTGTTTCCTTCTGTCTCTTGCTTATAATTCTCTTAAGACGTGTACGATTTTGTGTCCTCCTCTTTTTTTTTTTTTTATCTTATAGATCCATTTCCTGCTTTCAAATCCTGGCAGGAAGACAGTGAGTCTGGAGAAGCTCAGCTTTCCCCGCAGGCTGGGCGAATGACTAACCATCCGTTGGAAGAGGATTGTCACCCAATATTGTCTCATCGTAGTTTGGATTTTGGACAAAGCCAACGTTTCTTGCATGATCCAGAAACATTAGATTCTTCATCCAAAGCACTTTCTTTTGTTAGGTATGTACTTTAATACAATTTGGTAGGATTTGGGGTAGGAGATGGGACTGCCAGTTTGAAAATACTTCAGTTTCAGAGCCTAATGGGTTTTGGTGATATGATCGATTAAAGACTATGGTCAGAAGAAGCTTTCTATGGCCTTTTGGCTGTTCTAAATACCTGGGAGCTGCCTTGTGAGGTCAGACCAGAGGTTCATCTGGGGTGGTGTCGAGTCTCTGAAAGTGGCCGCTGGCAGGTACTGAGGAAAGAGGATAAAAATAGTATGAACCTATGGAAATATTTCCTGGCATTCGGTCAGCACTGCTGGCACCTACTGTAATGGCGCTTCCTGGGCCGAAGAAGTATTTTTATCTTCTGTTAAGTTCAATCTTGACTGAACTGCTGGCCTCTGGTTTTATGTAAGTTTGAGAGGGGTGTTGGTAGCATGAATATCTCTTTTCATGAAGCATTACTTCAGATTTGCTTTGTGTAGTGTGTTACGGGCTCCCAGTAAAGGGAACCAAGCTGCAACCAAAGTGTGCAGTAATAACCTGGGAAGACCATCCATTTGGGCTATGGAAAGCCTTCTCTCAGGAGGGTCTTGGGAAGGGAATTCATCAATTGTTGGAGAGCTTGGGAGATAGCAGTACAGTGAAGACACAGGGTTCTTCATGCAGATTCTTTAACAGCTTGAAAGATCAAGCCTATTTATCCCAGTGTGTGTAAGTTCTGGTTACTAAAGAAGCTGCAAGTTTGTGTGGCATTGGAAATTGTGACCCTCAAACTTGTGAATAACTGTGCGACCCTACAGTCTAAATACTATTGCTGTAAGAAATAGTGTAAGAAAAGTTTTCATGCTCGTTTTAGGAAAGGAATAATGCTATAAAATGAGAAAACATGGAACGGGAAAGACCAGGTTCAGAATCCCTAATTCTCCATTCAGTACAATTTATTGAAGAAAGTGTGGTTGAGGAATACTCTTGAAAGGATACAGATGACTGATCTGCAGAGATATTATGGTTGTAATAGCTCTTCTCATCATGTTCAAACTAATAAGGATCTGCACTATTTGAAGTATTTTCTGGTATCTTGAACTACATAGATGTGTTGAGAGATCTTTCAGAAACTAGGCAGAAAAACTAACACACGTTGAAGGCAGAAGATCAAGGCATTTAGATTCAGCAAATAAATAGTTCTCTCTGAAAGCTTGAAAAGAATGAGTTGTAAACTTGAGGGGAAAAATTACTGAAGTTAATCATCTGTTACTCAGAATTAAAAAATACCATTGCTTGCACTGGTTTAATTACTTTAAATGACAGTTTAAAATGTTTTTGATACAGAACACGAAGAGCATCCTTTAGCTCAAAAGATGACAAAAGGGAAGACAAGACTCCATATCAGCTTGTCAAGAAATTACAGAAAAAAATAAAGCAATTTGAGGAACAATTTGAAAAAGAGAAAAACA
The DNA here is from genome assembly GCF_000705375.1 of Tinamus guttatus. The sequence goes on along the minus strand of NW_010588943.1, from coordinate 43,749 downwards.
GTAAGGTAAGTTACCCCTCCTGCTTTTATGCAGGATAAATTATCTCATAGTAAAGCTAAGCAACTTCCAGTAGTTCAGTACTAGGTAACTAACTTTTTGTTATATGCTGCTGTCTGCAAAATTAAAAACAGCAGTAGTAGAAAACAAGCCATAATGCCTGAGCCCAAAGAAAGGCAGACAGTGACATTTATGCAGTGAGACAGAGAATGTCAGATGAGATAGAGGAGAAAAAAAAAGCATCTTATTCACTCATTTAAAAAAAAAAAAGGCTACTTCAGACTTGTTCCGTTTCTGGTGTTGTGTTTCAAATTTATTTTCAGCGATGTTGTCCATTACCCTGGCACAGAGACTTGAGCTGGTGTTAAGAGTGGCATCCTGGGTACTAGTCACCTTCACTGTCCAATTATCAAGTGTTGAATGAAGTCTTTATAAAAAGCTTTAGTGTGTGTTTGACTTTATACAAATGTAATTTCTATTACTTTTCAGCCCTCCTATAGTGATATTGCTGCCAACCCAAAAGTTTTGAAGTGGATGACTGAACTTACCAAGCTGAGAAAGCAAATAAAAGGTAGGGGTTGTTCAAAAAAATTCCACACAACAGGGAAGATCTTCAGTTCCTAGATTCTGACCTGTTCTATTGGAAAAGCACAATAAAATAATTCTTGTGGGTTTGTTTTTAGTTTGCAAGAAGAGAAACTTTGCTTACACAAACTGTTACGTCCTTTATTCACAATTTAACAAAAAAGCTTTCTCGGTTTAACTTTTGAATTGTGATTTTTTTCTCATTTCAGATTCAAAGCAGAAGAGCTCAGATGGAGAATTCATACCTCAAACACGTCCTCGAAGCAACACACTTCCAAAAAGTTTTGGCTCCTCTCTTGACCAAGAGGATGAAGAAAATGAAGATGAGATGCGGGTTGTGCAGAAGGAGAAAAAGCCCTCCAAGGAAGCTACACTCGAACTCATTTTGAAAAGATTGAAGGAAAAACGAGTTGAAAGATGTTTGCCAGAAGATATAAAAGTAAGCATAAGCTTATGGTTAGGCTGCTACCAGGTGAATAGCAGAAAATAATGGAGCACTGTCAGACACCTCAAAAATTACTCTATCAATAAGATGATGTCTCTGTCTAGTAACCGTTTCAGACTCTGTGGGGAAGTGATCAAATTGAACCACTTATTTCTTGCTCAATATTTGTTAAATATTTATGGGTATCTGTTGACATTACTGGGCAGTGAATAGAGGTGGGATATGTGTTATTAACTAAGCTAAATTTGTCTAAGGCATCTGTATAGTTGTTAAGCTGTTGAAGTGGCTTGCGCTTGATTAGATGTGAATTGTTCTTCTGACAGAAAATGACAAAGGACCATTTGGTAGAAGAGAAAACATCTCTCCAGAAGAGTCTCCTGTATTATGAAAGTCAGCATGGACGCCCGGTAATGCCTGGTTTACTTCATCCAATTAAGTTAATGCACATGCAGACAACAGTAGCTTTCTTGCAGGAGTAGCAATAGTGCTTAACATTGCTCTTCTGAAGGCACAAAGTTATATATCACTTTCCGTGTTACTTTTAGACAAGAGTTATTGCTTTGAGCTCTAAAAATTAGAGTTTTATATAAAGATTATATAGGCTTTTTTCCCCCATAGATTGGTAGAATATTGTGGGTTGCAATGTGATTTCTGTAGTTTGGTCCATAGTTCCCTGTGAAGCAAAGGGAAGTTGCAAAAACAAGCTCTTGATCCTGGGAAACGCCCTGAAAAGCGTATTCAGTATTAGAAAACCAAAGACTCTATTTCAAGTATGAGCTTGAGATATATGGAAGTTAGAATAAGTGAGTAAGAGTCTCTGAAATTTTGGATTTTAATTTGGTAAGTGGTCAGGTTCACTAGTCCAATCCAAGCATCTTTATTCTCTATCAACGTTGTGGGTTTGACGCATTAACTAGACTGTCAGCTCTGCCACGTCAGTCTGCCCAAGGCATCAGCGCTAAAAGCAAAGGAAGGCAGAGTAATGATCCTGGGGCTCTGCAGCCTCCCTGGGGAGGAAATCCCAGGAATTCTTCAGGCTAGCCTTCAAGATTGATCACACACAGTGATTAAGAATTGAGAGCAAAATCAGATCTTCCTCTGCAGTTTCATCTTTCTCTCTTTTTTTTTTTTTTTTTATTCTCCCTCCCTCCTTCCCCTTCTGTTCCTATAATTTCTATAGAATCATCATTTGTTGGTCACTCAGACTTCTCCCCTTCTTCTTTATCCCTTTTCTCTCTTTTTTTTTTAATCCTTCCTTCTTTCTTTCTTTTCTGTGGCTTTTTAAAGATAGAGTATTTTCTTCTAGTGGAGCTGTCCATGCTGTTAGGAATTTTTCTAGACTTTATCTGAAAAACACAGAATCAAAGTGAGAAAGCAGGGGAAGAAGCACCCGCCCCTTTTATCTGGTGGGGAAAAATATTGTACACACTATTTAAGTTAGTCTTATGTTCCTAATTGGAATGTACTGGAGGCCTGGCATGAGAAGCAATGCACTCTGTGTTTGCTGGTATATTACTGAGCGACTGGTGTAATTAATTCTGTGGTTTCTCTGCCTTCAGGTAACTAGAGAAGAAAGACATATTGTGAAGCCACTATATGACAGATACAGGCTTGTAAAACAAATGTTAACTAGAGCAAGCATTACTCCTATCCTTGTGAGTAAAACAAGTGTCACTTCTCCCCTCACATCCCCTCCCCCCTTTTTTTTTCCTTTCCAATTTTGAAGTGCTAGAAAGATTTTAGAGGAGCTTAGTACAACTGCTCTGTAAAACATATGTATATTTTGGAAGATGCAGGATGTTGTCATTGTACTTGAGGTGTTTGATTTGACTGCTGAGAGCAGAGCAGTTCAAAAATCTCTTCCACCCTGATGGCTCTTAAGTAGTAGATGGCTCCTGATGGAAGTAAATCAAGTTCTGACTTTAATTGGCTGAGACTTTCCCGAATCTCCCTGTGCTGGGTATCGTCCCGTGGGACAGACTGTACTCTGAGTCCTCCCAAGAATAGTAACACCAGTTGCAATAAAACCTGCCCCTCTCCTGTAGTGCAGGATACTGTCACGAGAGGCAGGAGTGAAAGGACTGTCCAAGCAGCATTTCATTCCTTCATGTTTCACCAGCATGAGATACGTAATCGATATCGGCAGCATCTGTACAACATCTGTGCCTTTTTTACTACTACATTTCCTTCTAACTTGAAGTGCTTCCCCCCTCCTAGTCTCATATTAAAAGTGTTTATGAGCAATATGTTATGTGAGAGTTGAGGAAGAGAAAAGGGTTTCAGTATTATGGAGGTAACCTTGTTTACAGTGACCTGTAAAAAGTTGTGGAGTGACAGACTGGCTGTTCTTCACAGACTGTAATCAAAAGCTTGCGTGCTGTCTTGGACTTGCAACACGACACAGTTTTGATATTAGTTTTTTGACCATTTTAGAAGGATGAGGTTGCATAGCTGATGTCAGATAGTCCTCAACCAGATTTACGTATCTGTTTAGTGGTTTACTCAGCAGCATTTTAATCTGCTGTCACATTTTACTCTGTTTTGAGCAATCCCTTCTCAGCTGAAGTACTTTGAGATAACAGAGGCCAATTCAATATCATTCCTTTCTTGTACATGTTACAGAGAAGGGAAAAAAAAATAAAACATCCTTGTACTTTATTCTTCCAGAGAATTCCCTTAATTTTCTAAATTGTAGGGCAACTTTTAGATGTTCAATATAGGGGGCTTTTTAAAATCTTTTCAGGCTTCATTAAGGTTGCTTTATTGCCACCTCAATTATAGCAGGTATAAGTCTTTATGTTGCCTTATTACAGTTCATAAAGAGATAGTTTCTGCTAGGTATGTCTGGAGCAGACGAGCACGGGGCATGCTTTGATTTTCTTCCTTCTGTTTCCTCCAGTCACCAGCTATTTTTTTTTCTTTTGACTTTTTACCCAGATATTTCCACAGTTTTAAAGGAATGGAATCATTTGTTTCCATCAGTTTAAAAGATTCTTTGTCATTGTTCAATTTGTGTCCTGTAAGGATATTTGCAGTCTCTTACTGTCCGTCTGTATGAAGAATTACTTGCTGAATGCAATGGCTTGAACAAAGTTGGTTTTACCCCATACAGCATCTATTGCCTAATTGCATGTAATGAAATAAACTTAAATATTTCAGGGGTCGCCATCAACAAAGAGGCGGGGACAGATGTTACAGCCCATTATTGAAGGTGAAACTGCACATTTTTTTGAAGAAATTAAGGTATGTATAGTGAATTAAAAATACATGTACGTGTGTTTCACAGCAGATGCAATGAGGAACGGAAATATTTCATATTTGTTTTGAATTTCGGCTTTGTCTGTTTAGGAAGAAGAGGAGGAAAGTGATGGTTTGTCTGCAGACCTGAATGATATCCTAAAAACTGCTACCCAAACACAGCCTGTTTTAAGCCCAGTTGAAAACTCAGAGTCTGATGTTGAAGATGGTCAAGAGAAACTGACCCGGGACCTTAGGCTGTCAAGCACTCGAGCTGCTTCGATGTACGTATAAATAAGAGATGACTAATGCTATTACAGCTGTTGCACTGATTGCACTTACAGTCATGACATGAAATATGAAATTGAGGCAGAGGAGAATCGACAAGTTCAGCACTTATCAGGAACTGTTTGGTTGGACCGAGTGTTCTTTTCTCTGACGTGTCTGACGAAGATCTTTCCGTATTCAGCAAATTGCTGAGTCTACATTTTCCTCAACCTCTCTTAGCTGTGTAGGCAGCAGAAAACCTGCACCCTTTTATTAACTACTAGTTGTCTTCAGTATTTCATCATCAAACAGAAACTGTGCTCTTTGTGGACGAGATGAATTTAGGCTTAGTTCACAGCTAGTTCAGTTGTTTTGGAACGTGCTTTGAAGAATTTAAAATTCGTTATATGGCCAACAGTATTCTTTAACTTCACTTTTTAGGCCAGAATTGCTGGAGCAACTGTGGAAAGCCAGAGCTGAAAAAAAGAAGCTACGCAAGACTTTACGAGAATTTGAAGAGGAGTTTTATCAACAGAACGGCAGGTTTGTTCAGCAGAAAGATAGATTGTTTGTTTTCATTTGTTTAGTTATTTTAGACATCTTGTTGTGTTTGACTTTCTGCAATATGTAGGATCTTTTTGAAACTCAGGTGTGCTTCTTTTTACAGGAACATACAGAAAGAAGACCGAGTTCCAATGCTTGATGAGTACAGGGAGTACAAGAAAATTAAAGCCAAACTTAGGCTGCTAGAAGTCCTTATCAGCAAACAAGACTCTTCAAAATCAATATAAATTATGTTCCTCCAAAACATTGAATAACATAATATTTCCTTATGCTACCATTGTACTTATTGGGTACTTGTGTTCATTTGTCATGCACTATTGAAAGAATCCAGTTTGTGCACTTTATTGTGGTGCCACTATAACCAGTTTGAAGGGTAAGTAGGTCCTGTCTAGAGTGAGAATAAGATTTCTAAGTTCGAGACTGCTCTATCCAACTTGAGCAAACACAGTTTCCATCAAAATTTTGTATTACGTATGCATCTTGTTCCCAAAAGACTATAGCATTTTGTTCCTTAGCGTTCGAGAGCTTTGAGACTTTTGGTATTACCAACCTTTTGTGTTATTGAAGAAATTACCCATATCATAGTCCTACACTGAACTATTCTTGTTGCTTGTTTTTTATTATGGGGAAAAAGGTCAGCAAATTAAATACATAGCTCTTTTTCTTGGGACACTTAACTGGACTGAAATTCCTTTCAAAGGACTGTTGTGAAACAACTTTAATTTTTGGTATTCTAAATTGCATCTATCACACAGTAATAATTAACATCTGTGGATTTTGCTACATAGTGGTCACGTATCCTCCTTGATAAAGGTGACAGTGGACGAACCAGAAAGTGACCTTGCTTAGTGTCTTTTAAAACTTGGAAAACTCAAAAGTTATATCACATGCTGCCTACAGGACTTACGTTACTGTTGCTCGTTATACCATTTTACCAGTTATTCTTTATCAGCTGGTGGTGACACAGTGTTTTGCCTGAATTGGATACTGCATCTCCACTTTGAGAAGACTTGAGGAACATAATGAACATTTCGGTGTATGGGATATGTGACCGGTGCTCAGACTTGCACAGCTCCAGCAGAAAAGTCCTGGCGTGGGTCAGTTAAAATTACACTGTACGTGAAACGAGCATGGTACCAAGGGCTAAAATCAGTGTAGCTGATGTGCACCATAAGGTGAACTGTGTCAGTTGTGAGGGAGGGAATCACTGCTGTTTATCATGATTTTGTTACACGGTTGGAGAATAAAACTAAGTGATCTAACCTTTATGATGTAAGCAAAACAGTTTATGGGCCTTGCATGATTTAGCTTCAAAGCTGAAACTAAATAATGTTTTGATGATCACATCTGCTGTGCTGAACGATGATTTCGCTAGCTTTGTGCGCTACAACAGCCATCAGCAGCTGTTTCTGATCTGGCAAAATCTAAGTGTTAATTTTAACTGGTGCTTTCTCCAATTTTTTTCTTCAATACATCAGTTTGATTGTGGTCATGTTTTGCATGCACCTACTCTCACTGCATGTTTTTATGACTGGCTAATGTCAGCACAGCTTTTATTCACACTGCTTTATGAAAGACCAAAAATGAACTTTCTCACGAAGTAAGACGTGGCTAGCATGTAACCTCATAGGCTTGCTGTTCTGTCATGAAGCATATGAAATAGGTTGATAGTAGAATTTCTAGTGCTCAGATTTCATCTGTGTACTATAGAATACTCCTTGTTTTGTTTTACTCTGCTTGTGGGCATGTTTTTTTTTTTAAATCCGAAAAAAAAAGCACTAAAACTATTGAGCACTGGTGGTATGCCTTTTTATTTTTTCCTTTTTTTTAAACAGCAAAATGATTTGGGACCTTAATTATGAGGTTAAACTAGTCTTGAGACCATTTATCACTTTTATTCAGTTCCATTGTGCAATGTACACCTCAGTTAACTTTTCTATTGGTCTGCAGACACGGGTGTATCCGAACATTGAACCTAATGCGTACTGTATAGTGTTGTACATGAATGTTTGTGTTTTATATACCACATGCAAAATGTCAATATGCACTATTTAAATGTTTTAAATAATATATTCCTCCTTTATAATGCTTAAATCTATATGATTCCAATATTTTTATAAGTGAGTGAGTGATCAGACTGGTTCCAATTCAGAATTAACAGCTGCTTTGTGTTTGTTATGCGGTGTTTGGCTGTTTATTCAGTATCGTAGATAAGCATGGCAACAGTTACGCTACGAGTGTGTTTTGTGCCATCCTTGTTGAGCAATAAATAAATGGTAGAACTAGGCATTTTGTGATATAACAGTTTTACTTTGGTAAAAGCAAAACCTATATATCTATATGGATATATAGATATGGAATATATATAACTAAGCCAGATATAATTGCATTGCTATGTCTGGTGCTCATTGTATAGACTTTTATAATAAAAGTACCTTAACCTTTATTGTCATATTTGTGTTTCTCATGGTGCTTTTTCCTCCAGTTCCGTCTCCTCAAGGCGCTGGCTGCGCCCGTCGCTGCCGGGCCGCGCGCGTCGCTCCGTGGGCTCCGCAGCTGCAGGCCCGCGGCTGCAACGGCCTTGGCTGCTGGGCGGTATTTCACTGCGTCTCTGTGTCCGTAGCAATCTCTTAGTCAATGGCACGTGGAGCAGTTCATGGCCAGGGAACACTGCCACTGCCCATGATCTTGGAAACACAGGAGGATGCTTTTCGTTTGGACCGAACTTTTTTTTTTTCATTGTATACTGGCATAAGATCATATGAATGATTTAGCTCTTTACAGCAGCTGCTCTGCTGTATTTTGTGTGACTGCTTCTTCAGCGTGAGGCCTGGCAGAGGACAGGAATTGCTGAAGATGGAGGGGCTGCTTGAGAGCGCATGACCGCAGGTAAGGGGGAGGGATAGAGGGAATCAAAACGAAGCAATGGAGGAACAGCAGGGAGAGGAGAGCGAGGAGGCAGCCATTAGTGCGTCCTTTAGGCTTGGGACAGAATAACCTGCCCTCTGATCAGCCAACTTGTGTAAATGGCAAGACTGAATGTTGGTCCCTAGTATGTGCAAGCTCAGATACTGGGATTTTCTTTCCAGATGGGGAAGAAACAAACATGTTACAAGACTTGAGGAATGACCGAGGTCTTGTGCACATCTGTTCTCCACTCCTCTTTCTTTATGGCTATTTACACACGAAACTTGCTGCAGTCGTGTTAATGGAGCAGACAGAGCTTTCGAGCAGAGGGCTGGTGGAAGCTGCTTAATCAATGTGTTTTAAAACTGAAGAAAGACTGCAATGAAAGGAAAGTGCCCAGTGCTGAAGGTGGATAATCAAAATGGATGGGAAAGGGTTGCGGGGAGCGAGGCAAAAATTCACGGAGGTTCCCTGTCCAAGACTGAGATAGCACCGTTTTACACACGAAACTTGCTGCAGTCGTGTTAATGGAGCAGACAGAGCTTTTGAGCAGAGGGCTGGTGGGAGCTGCTTAATCAATGTGTTTTAAAACTGAAGAAAGACTTCAATGAAAGGAAAGTGCTGAAGGTGGTTAACCAAAATGGATGGGAAAGGGTTGCAGGGAGCGAGGCAAAAATTCACAGAGGTTCCCTGTCCAAGACAGACAGAACCAAGCTACAGCAGTCCAGGTTCTACCTCTCTGAAGAGACTTTCTTGGGCTGCTTTGGTGCACAGGACTAGGGTCTTGCCAGGGAAGTGAGGCCCAAGCACCGACGGAGGCCTAAGCACCGATGCTTTGGGGCTGGGGGTTGTCACGCGCTGAGACGGCAGCAGCAGAACTGCGGGTGCAGCCCGTGGGCGACGGCCCCTCGTTTCCTCCGGGCGCATTCGCACAGCGTTTGGACATGGGTCTTATTCCTCCTGTATCTCGGCTGCAGCAAACAGCAGTTTTTAATGGCCACATGTGAGCAGATTTAACACCTGATTTATCTTCTGTTGTTTCCAGGGATAAATGTGGCAGTGGGGAACCCTGTGTGCTGTCTGAGGGCTGCTGTTCCAGCAAGACAGCTGCCCTACAAAGTAAAGAGCATCCTTCTCATCAGCCTGATGTGTTTGGCAAGGGGATTTATTCTTTAAACCTGTACAATGTATTGCCCTGTGGCCAAGCAGTTGCTGCATGACCCGTACGAGGCTGGCAGGGATGGAAATGTGGTCTGGGAAGTGGCAGAGCAAAGTGGCGGGTGCTGCTGGGCTCAGGAAGGTCCAGGGTTGCCAGGGGAGCAGAAATGGAACGAGGAATAATTCTCAGAATTAGTGTTGGTGCAGGGGTGAAGCAAATGCCCTCTAGTGGTTCCAGTTATTAAGGCCTGGATGAAAAAAAAAAAAAAATCCTGGAAGAAGGGCTGGATTTTTCCTGGAGAGGTGTGAGAACAAAGAGCAGAACAAGAGATGTTGAAAAATACCTGGCAGCAGATGTACTTTCAGGGGAGGAGGAAAAAAAAAAAAAAACACCTCAGTCTGGAGAGGTCTGGGCTAATGAACCACGTTTTGAGCTCTGATTAGTGCTTGGGGTTTGCACTGAAATAGATTTGGGCTGGAGATGGAGAGGAGGGAAGGGAGCAGGCCCAGGAGCTGCCTCTGCCCTGCTCTCCTGGCACCAGGAGCAGCAGTGTCGGTGCTCCCCAAAGGAGCCCCAAGGAGCAAACGGCATCGAGGCCTGGGGTGAGATTCCTGCCCAGAACTCTGGCAAAGGCGGTGAGTTTTTGTCAGAGCTGGAAAAACCCCCAGAAACCCGCACGGAAAAGGTTGTGAGGGATCAGAGATTGCTTTTATTGAGGTTCCTGCTGCTTTTGTGCAGAATTGGGAAAGATGGGGGAGAACTGCTTTTTCTTGACTTGGATTTCAATTGCATGAAGGATATGGACACCTCTGTCAGCAGACGAGCTCATCCCTTTTACCTTGTGACCTTGTTGGAAGTGACCTTCAGCGGTTACCTTTTTTCATAATTCTATGGAGTTTTTTGTTAACGCCATCTAATTCCTTCTCCAACTCAGCAGTGTACCTGAAAAGCCTAGGCCACAAAAATACAGCAACAAATCCTTGAGACAGGGCAGTAGGAGGATGTAAACTGCTACTTGTTAGCCTTCCTGTTTGCTCATGGGAACTGTGACAGCTCCCAGGGGTCTGGTCCTGAACTACCCCTTCACAAGCACAAGGGTTTTTCAGTCTCTCTGCCCCAATGGGACAAGGGGTCGTTCTGCAAGAGTGGAAATATTCTCAAATTCCAGCCCTGCCCTTGCTTTTTGGCTAATCTCCTTGTGAGCTGCTTTACTAAACATCTTTTCTGCTTCCACCTTCTCTCTCAGTGCAGTCACTGTCAGACAGTATAAAAGCACTTAAAAAGCTCAAAATTACTGACTTTAACTCCTGCCTTTTCATCTCTGGGGTCTCAGGCTGTCTCTCACTGTGGGTAAGGCAGTGTCTGCAGCCCCCCGGGGCTGGGGAGGGGGTGCAAGAACAAGAACTTACTCCTGAAAGTCCTCGGGGGAGACGGAGCCCTGAGAGGAGACGGAGCTGAGGTCCTCCCTCGACGGAGGCTTCCGGCGAAAGTTCTCCTTCCATTTGTGTAGCTGTGCTGGCTTCGGGTAGCCCTGTGCAACACCAGAGGGATCAGGAAACAAAAACAACAACAACAAAATGCACAGAAAAGGCTAGTGTGGCTTATTTGGGCACCTGCTACACTTTCATGGAGAAAGACATGGGGAAAAAAACACTTTTTAATAGATGTTTTAGAGGTATTTGCAGTGGGTTAGCTTGGCTTATGGGGCTACTAAGCAGCTTCTCGTTTACTTAGAAGTTTTTTTGCTCTCTGCTGCAAACAGGACTCATGACCCAAAAGGATGCTTTAAAGCAATTCTTATTTTCCATTTTAGTTTAGCATTTGGGCTAATGTCTAACTCACAACTTGATATCACTGTTAAAGCACGCTGACCCCAACCTGCTGCCAGCTCTGCTTTCACAGTGCATGAGCTCATCTGAACAGAGCCTGGGCACCCTTTCATTTGAACTTCGGGGCATCGTTAGTGATTATTTTTAGGTCTAGTTTGAATGCTATTCTGTGTTGTTAAAAATAGCATTCCATGGTGAAATAGCTTTTGTAATAAGGGTAGGTACAACTGAGCCTCCTTTTGTATTTCTCAACTTTAGAAGTGCAGCCAGCAGCTTCCAGGAAGAGGGAAGGATGAATCCCACCTTTTCATCCGCAGTGCTCTCCTTGGAAAGCCTGTGCATTTCTCTTCTCGCAGTGGTTGCGGATTCAGTGCTTGCCACGGACACAGACAGAAGCCCTGTGAGAACTGGTGCGTGCCCAGTGCACGGAGCAGCCGCCGGCTCGGGAGCCTGGACGGGATCCTACCTCCTCGCGCTCCCCAGGCTCGCTTCTTCCACCCTCATGTCCGTCTCCATCCTCTTCAGCTTGAGCTTGACCAGGGCCTGGCACAGGGCAAGCAGAGCGGGTTAAGCGAGCTGGGTGCTTCACCAGGCAGGTTTCCACACTTGGAGGTGAGGAGCCCGCTGGCAGCGTCATGTTTTGGCAATCGAGCACAATTCCCCCAAATGTCACAAAATCCTTGCAAGTCATATCTGAGCAATTCCAGTAAGGATATTTTTTTCTTTTTTGATGTTTATTCTTGCAGAAGTTCAGTAAGGAGCTGAGCTTGGGTAGGGGAACCTAAGCTGGTGCCTAAGCTGGTGGTTCTGCTGTTGAACCAAGTCTTTAACTGTTGCTGGCCAGGCACTCCCACCACCTTCCCTCATGAGAGCTGTTGGTTTAACTCGTCTGTGTGATGCATGTAAACCTATGGAGAACCTGGAAGCAGATCAAGGTGCCAGCCCTGCTCTCCGGGGCTGCCAAGGCAGACAGACCCCCCAACAAGTGCAGTCTGAACATACAGGTGTCTCAGATCTCCCGAGTGATCTGTGTGCCACAGCCTGAGCTTGGCATGAGCCTTTGGCAGGAAAGGAGGAGGGTGGTTGTAATTTCAAGCAGAAGTGAGAAGTCAGGGAAAGTTTTATTCCCTCATTGTGTCCCTTTCTGGCACATAAAAATGGCCTTAACTCATTGGGATGTTAAGGAGAGGCAGTTCTACTGTCGGGTCTTCCCAGACTTTCTTAGATGCCTATTTTCTGAATTTTATAAGCCTTTAGCTGAAGAGATGAGGTTGAAAAATCTGGACTAAAGACAGAATGAAAATTAAGCTATGCTGGTAATAAAGCTCCCAAAGCTGTATAACTCCCACCGTCTCTGTCCTCCTCTCACTGCCTCTCCAGTTGAGCTTTGCCCTTGGTCTGCATTTAAAAATCTGCATCAGCTTGAGCAGGGGGTGATCCCCATTCCCTGCCCCTCTCTTCTCCTAGCCGCACCAGTGCAAGCAGCCTCTTACCCTTTTGATAGGACTGTGTGTAACACTGGATCCAAAAAATCAAACGCTGGGTGTTCTTAACTGGTTATGGCCCTAGTTAATTTAAGGCCCTTTGCTAGGGATATAGCAATAGACTTCCTGCTGTGTTGGATGAAAGGAGGTGGTGACAGAAGCATGTGCTTACCTGGCTAAGGAAGTCACTGATGGCAAATTCTTGACTTGGTATCGCTGCAAAATCTGCCTTGACTTCTGAATAGGTGTCATTTATAATAGCCAGAAACATGTTCTGCACAGGAAGGATGCAGTTATATCAATGCAATTTGCAGAGAAAATATGTGGGAGCTACGATTATTTTGGGGCTGTTGGGAGAAAGGGAGAGCTGAGGACTGGATTAACACGGTGCTATGCTGGGACTGGGACTCCCTTGGATAGAGCCTTGCCTTAATGCTGCTGGGTAACGTCTGGGCTGGGTCAACTCGTGCCCAAGAGCCCAGACCATCCCTGCCTGCCCGGGACAGTGGGTGTTAAGGGCAAAGGGTTTTTCTCAGGGGGGAAATGCTTCCTTGGGGCACTGCACAGCAGAAGGCCCCAGACATCTCTGCTGCTTATGGGATGTTGAGATGCCACCTACCAGCAACACGAAGAACACAGAGAACACAAATGTGATGAAGTAAATGGGCCCGAGGATGCTGTTTGCTTCTTCTATAGTTGCAAAGTTGAAATCTCCCAGCACAATGCGGAACTGCGTGAAGCTGGGAGTAAAAAGGCAAGAATTATGTGATTTTTAGCTTCTCCTACACAGCAGATTTTTAAGCATTACAAAACAAGGAACCATACTGAATGTAACTGGAAGAGGCTGATTCGCTGTTACCTGAGACCCCGAGATCATGAGCAGAACGTGGTCAGTGGGGAGTTCATGATACATATGAGAATTTGAAAGTGCAGAAGACTTTTAAAATGTCTTACAGAACTGAAGATGCTTTCATTGTGGATAAACCCCTTGGTTCTTAATTTAAAAAAAATGATTTCCCTTTTGTTCGAGCTCCAGGATCCCACATCATCTGCCATTACAGAAGGTAATGGCATAGGTTCCTATGTTGGGGATTTTATACTCAGGTAAGATAAATGTGCATTTCTTCATTCCTTTGCATTGCAGCCACTCAGATCTATGTCACATCCACGTAGATCCAAAATGAAAGGTAATTTTATGCTTAAGAGTGCATTAATTTTACATTAGAAAGCTGCTGCTAGTCTGATAAATTAAAGAAATATCTCTACCTTTTTGACATGCTGTATTGAGCTCTAGACTGTTGGAACAGACAGAATGGACAGACCCCAGGCAAATAACTGCAAAACTCCTTTCATAGATTGGCTCCTGCCATAGGGAGCATGACCCAAAGAGAAGGTGCAGGGAGCAAAGCAGTGCCAAGATGATGCTAAACGTGGACTCAAGTCCATTTCTCTCAGTGACTCCCTAGCAGCTTTTCTGTGAAACGGTCACAGCTCAGACCAGAGCGTGCACCAAGGGTGACAGGTAGAGCTGCTCCAAGGTGCAGGGATCAGCAAACCCAACTCCAAGTGCCAGCTGGAACTGACCTGATGCTGTTGCTACAGCGAGTATCTGGAAAAAAAAAAATGGGGAGAAAAGCAATGTGGCTACATGGGATTTGGGAGGTCTCAGTTGTGCAGCTGGATGTTTCCTAGAACAGCTCAGATTCCAGCTGGGTCTTGAGCACTTCCCTCTGCTGTAGGCGAGCAGGGAGCTGCAGTGCACACCCAGCAGTGGTGCATTCAAAATGGCAACATAGACTTGTACTTTTAAAGTTCTCCCTAGGTGAGACTCTTTGGACTTGCAGGGACTGGGGTCTTTGTAGCAAAAGGTTTAGAAAGGTGCATACATGCAGTTTTGAAATGTAGAAAACTCATCAACTTGCGACCCGAAGACCAGATAGCCTAACTGTGCATATGCAAAAAAGATGATAAAGAACATGATGGCAAATCCAATGATGTCCTTGGCACAGCGGGATAAAGTGGAGGACAGTTGAGTCATCGTTTTGTTAAAGCTGACGTATTTAAATATCTGGAAAAAAAAAGAAAAAAGAAAAAGATGCTACTGAAAGATCAAAATATACAATATTTTAGCAGAATTTCTGGAATGTCATCTGTAACTGTAATTTGCAGGTTAAAGCTTATCCGGAAATGAGTTGTGTGCCAGATATTAGTGGCATGAATCTGTAAGGAGCCCTGAGCTTGGGTGTGTTTCTGGAGAAGAGGTTCTGCAGGGTGAATAATTCAATTGCTGAAGCTAATTGTGTGTGAGCAGGTCCTTCCTGGTGCTGGGATGTGTAATCTGCTCTGGCAGATGTGGCCCTCCGGTCAAGGAGACGTGTGTGACACACCAGCCCCTGCATCCGAGGATTCCCTGGAGGGCTGAGTTGGTGAAGAGCTGTCTCCCTTGATTTGAATCTAAACCAAGTCCTGGACAAAATTACGCTGTCCTTGTTCAATGATAGATGTTAATTAGCAACATGGTTGTGCTACTACATTAATACTAGTAGATTAGAAGTAGTGGCACATGCGGGAACGTGTAGAATGGTTTGGGCCCTGAGCATTCCATTAGGAACAAGAGCAGCTTTTTATCTTGGAGAAGCTGCCTGATCTGCCCTGGGAGCAGCAAATCCATTTGCAAGTGAGAATGAAATTAAGGGCGGTTTCTGAACCATTTCTGAATCAAGTTCAGATGCATTTTACCTTCCTCAGCAGTTGAAAACTAGCTCGTGTTTTCATAGCTCTGAGCTATGAAAGCTATGAATGTCAGGCTCTGAGGGGGATAACAGTGCATCTAAGGATAAAACCTGAGTTTTTACTGTGATTCTCAAGTACAATAAAAGGGAACCAGAATCTGTACCTTTATCCAAGCAAAGAAGACATTGACAGCAATCATGTTGTTGTAATGGACTTGCCAGGATGCAAGGAAGTAAAAGTCTGGATACACAGACGAGTTGGACAGCAGCTCCTCCATTAACAGGGACACTTCTACAGTGCGGTAGATGTTGAAAGCAATGGCAAGGACTGATATCTGGAGAAAAGCAAAAGCCAGTGAAACTGAAGTTCAGTTACCTCCCTCTTTGCAGATTTGCCTTAAAGGAAAGACTTTACTGATTTCAAGAAGCCCTTGATCAGGTTTGAAGAACCAGATCTTATTACGTTTGGTCATAAACTTTTAATAGGATGCTTAATAGGACTGAATTATTTGTAATTGCCCAATGCTAACGTTGGATAATAGCACAAACACTACATACATTCTAATTTTACTGTTAACCCTGTTCTGTGCTTGTGCCTCCCAGCTCTGCAGAGATTGCAGCTGAAACGCAAAAGGATGGGAAGGACATGGAGCCCCACGGCAAGCGGACAGCAAGGCAGGAAAAGTGTTCAGGTCTGGTGTACCCCTGTGGGTCATATGGCCTCTTAATGCACTATGGTACCAGGAAAAGTTCTGTAGTACACTAAACTCTAACCAGGAAAAAGATTTGGGCTGTCCTGCATCGTTGGCTGGCTATCCAGTACTACCCTAAGTTTGCAAGCACAGGGGTAAGAGTTGATGTGCAGCTCACCACCACCAATAGTATGTTCAGCCAGTTCCAAGCACTTCTGAAATACTCTGCTTTAAGTGTCGCTATTTTTATGATTTCATGGATTATGAATGCAATGACAAACAAGCAAAAGGTGACTTCGCAAGAGGCCAGAAAGTAATCGTAATACGTGACGTATCTGAGGAGCTTCACGGAGTAGATCTGTGAAGAGGTGAGAGCACCCCCTGTTGCAGGGAACTCTACCACCAACCTGGAAAAAAACGGGAGACGGGTGTTGGTCACCATTGCTCTAAATCATCCCAGCCTAATATTCTAATATGAGTTATTGCTATGTTAATAAATGCTGTGACTCCAGCTAGACCCATACTTCTGCAAAATGGGCAACTTGAGAACTCCTGCGCCTCGAAGATCTTAGAAGATCTTAGGACTCAAGAGAGTACTAGCAGTAGAGAAAGCTGAGAGAAAAACAAGCAGCTCTCTAGATACCCCAGCGATTGTGTTTGCTTGAAATCTTTAAAGGAATGGTGTTTCAGAAAGGAGCAGGTATTCCCTGCCATAGCCCGAGTTTGAGATTCTTGTCTTTTCCCTCCACTGCCAGAGGTGAACAGCCTTTCCTTGTGTCCTTAAGGAAGCCCCATGCCTCAGTAAATGGTATTTCATGTGTAATAAGGTAAGTACTCACCTGATTATGCAGAAAAGGTTTATGTTAGCATTATACATAGAGAAGTCAATAAACACAACCCTGGTTCCTCTGGTGAGCCAGCTGTTCTGCCTGAGGGACACCAGCTTCTCCGCGCTCTCCTGCTTGGACTTAGGTAAAGTGAATATGAATCCTCCGTTGCTGTACAAGCCCACGTATCCCCAGTACCATGGGGATAAAGAGGAGACAGAGAGGTATTTCCACCTATTGGAAATGGGAAACAAAGTCACCTGTCTTGAGGAAAGTGGACTGAAGTAAGCTGTAATTTCTATTCACAGAGAGGTATTTCCACCTATTGGAAACAGGAAGCAAAGTCACCTGTCTTGAGGAAACTGAAGTAAGCTGTAATTTCTATTGTATAATTTTTCTTGTTAGTTCTTGTGTTCTACTGCATTTACAACCAAGTTTTTAAGACAAACCTTTAAACAATTCTTTCTTCTACATCAAGTATGCATGAGACATATGGCCTTAAAATATTCCCATTTATTTTACTTGGCTATTGACCACAATATCACAAAACAGCAATTGCTTATGAATCTCGACTTTGCCCAAATTGGACTAGATGGTTTATTACCTTAAAACCTTTATAGGTAAATATAACATCTCTGGTTTGCACAGTTCACTATGAATGTGGAATGTTCACATGCTCTTTCTAGCTATATCAATGCTGAATGAAATGTGTGAAGCAGTCCATTTGGATCTGTTTCTAGGGCATTTTAGCATGAAACAATTTATAAACATGTGATGTAAATTCAGGCCTCTTATAATTGAATATTTCTTCAGAGATGTTAGTGGAGAGAGATCCATTAACATGTGCTTTCACCGAACCGGGCTTGCTGTTTCCAGTTCTTCCTGTTCCTCCTCTGTAAATTTTCCATGCCAAATTCCTGTCTATAATGTTGGCCAAATCCATGGTTTGTCTCAACATAAACAAGTGAAAATCTCAGCTCATTGCATACACAGTTCTTAACTCACTCAAGAATAGGAGCATTAAGGATTTATTTAGGTGGCATCAGTGGAGCTTTCAAAGCCATTTCTGCATTTCATGTCTGGTTCCATTTGAAAGCATTCTAATTTTGAGAATCTCTTATGCATGTGTAACCAAAAGAAACAACAAGAAAATCTGAAGTAGGATACTTACTCAGACCCGTTCTTTAGACCAAAAGCTGCCCTGTCTTCAGCTCGATAGCGATACTCACTGTAACAGTCTTTTAAAAGGGTCCGGAAATATGGGTAGATGGAACAGGTACCGTTACGCACTTTTAGCTGTCGAATTTGGGCTACTCCCAGCAGCAAATTCTCATAGTAAATGTGACTGCTGGTTTTCTGCGTGGTTAATGTCACGTTGTTGTACCATTTGTCCCAGTAGAGTCCATCCAAGAGGGGACCTTCTGCAAACTGTATAAGCCAGAGAGGTTAAGATTCAAAGATGAAAATATTGCTCTTATCCAGCTCCTTCACACGCAAGTCTCTGCAGGATTTTCAGGTCACCTATGGCTGGAGAGTGAGGCTAGGACACAAGGACTGACCACTGATACACTGTCTTATTTAAAAGGTATATTTGCTTCCTTTTTTTTTTTATGAGTCAGTTCTGTTCCATATGCAGTTCTACCAGAGACTTGCAATGGAACTGTTCAGCAGATACCTGGACTTTCTTTGAAAACACATCTGTCTTTGCATTTAAACGTATTTGTTTAAAATTCTAAGCAGTTGATGTTCTTCTGACACAACCTGTTCTTTAGCATACTCTCTGAAGACCTGTTTTGAGATACATATTTCTGATTGCATTTTGGTCATCTGAATCTGAAGTAAGATATATTTGTTTCTGAGGGAAGAGAAAATTTTCCTCCTTCCTCAGTGTTCCTTAGATGCAGACATAGATCTAGCAGTTTCCTAGAGCATTACACTTGGGGATAATGTTACATAAAACAGCATGCCCCTGTGGTTTGGCACCACCTGATCGTGTATTACAATCGCTTCTAGTACATGAGGATGTATATCGTATACCAAGGACTCACTATTTTATAGACTAGCAATAGTCCACAGGACAGACATAATAATAAGAGAGAATACGGATCCTCCAAGTGAGTTGTTAGGACTAGGAATTTCCCTTTTTAAGAAAAACTGTGAGGAAAAAAATTATTTTCCCATGTCAGCTGGGCAATACCAGTCATTCTGAGGAGTCCTTCATCTATTAGTAAAAATAGAGATATCTAGTTTGCAACCATCATGGAAGTGTGATTATAAAGCTAATAGCAAACCAGATAAACCAAGATAGTAGGTTCTCCTAGCATCACACAGCTTATAAAAATCGGCATTTTTTAACAACCAAAAATGAAAAGAACTGAATGAAAGGGCCCAATTTTTCTGCTTTGTTAAAGTCTAACAGAGTGAATATAATGCAGCAGTTAATCAACACAAAAATTTCCTCGGTTTATTCAGCTGCTCCATCAAAATTGTCAATATTACTATTTGACCTCATTTTGGGTTTTTTTTTACAGATTTTCAAAGCCTCACCTTCCAGAAGTCGGCTATGCTGCCAATGCTCCTGAATGTAACCCCATCCGCCTCGGAGGAAGGGGTTTCCAGGAAAAGATGCGACATCACCCTGTTCAGGTAGTACATGTCCGTGCTGACCATCCCGAATGTCACTGAGGGGAAAGAGCGGGGGAGCTCGTAAGCCAAAATAAGGGATGGCAGCAGCTTCTGAGCACCTTACCCCTTCTTCAAACACCATTAATGATCAGACTGCTAGAAAACAAACACAGGCAGAGCAATTTGGACTTAAAAGCAATGGCGATTTGGACTGAAAAGTGAAACTTAACTCTACCCTTGTCCCTCACCACTGTTGTGCACTGGAGGACATAGAGGCAGTTAATGAGGCTGCCGGTTCATGACTTGTAGCTTGGAGCCCCCCAACTCGGTGGCCAACTCACGGATGCAGAGGTCCGTGAGGAAGACGATGTAGACGAGCAGCTCCCGCAGGATGGATTTCACCTGCTGCTCTTTGCCGTAGCTGGGCCGTCGCGTCGCAACGGCCAGGCCTGAGGAGGGAAGGGGAGAGACGGCCATGGTGGGGCTGGGATGCGAGCAAGAGCGGAGGAGGCTGCGCGCTTCCCACCGGAGACATTAGGACTAGACAGCGGGTTTGGAAGCTCCCTCAGGTTGCTCCTGAGGGTGCTAAGGGACCCTGGTGTCCACGCACCGGTGCCGCTGAGACGCTGCTCCTGCGCGAGCAGCTGCCGCTCCATGGCGGCGCCTCCCGCCGCGACCCGCGTTCGC
>NW_010588943.1:0-23565 GCF_000705375.1 Tinamus guttatus | reverse complement strand
AGGCTGGCGCTTCCCGCCTGCCACTCGCCTCCGCGGGGATGAAACTATAAATTACAGCCTGAGATGGTGCCACGGGCTGGCTCCCTGCTGTAGGAAGCTCCTTTCCGCTGTGAGAAGAGAGAATGTGTCCATTTAAGTGAGTGTTTCTGCGAGCACCGTGTGGTGTTACCCAGCTCAGGCTGGGCTGGTGCGGCTGGAACACTGTCCTTCCTTAGTGGGGTCATGGATGCTGCTTAGAAAGCAGCTCGGGGAGACTCAATCTGTGCTACATCAGCTCAGAGCAGCCAAAAGCATTAATTGGGTGTAACTGCTAATCACCATGGCAGGCCTGTGGCCTGGCGTGGTGGTGGAGGCCCTGGAGAAGTGTGTGGTGGTGCAGCCACAGCATTGCAGCAGGAGGTTGTTGGTGCTTGGGGTTTTGGTTGAGTCATACAGCAGCGTGGCATGAAGTTCAAACCTCCTGCAAAAAACACCCAACTATCCTCTAAGCTGTTTTTGAGGTCTGGAGACCTGCAGCAGGGTGACTGTGCCTGGTCACAGGAGCCTTCAGCCTGGTGCCAGCTTTGCAGGTTTCCTTTAGCACCTGCAGTTTGAGAACAAGGAAGCTGCAAAGAGCAGATTTTAGGTGATTGGAGGTTGGCCAAAACAGCTTTTGGGTGTCTTGAGCACTGTGCTTGCATAACTACTTGAGTGCTCCATCTCAAGAGCTTGCGGAGAGCCAAGAGCCAGGTCCAGCTCCCAGCCCCAACTTGATGGAGGCAGCAAAGAGGGGGCAGCCTCCACACTCCCCATTAAACATCTCAGTCCTGGGGAAAAAAAAATACACATTGACACGGCCTCCTTGGAGCCCTTTAAGGACATGTCAGCATCTTGTTTATGCTGCTTTACCTTTCAGTGCTTGAAGGACAAGGAATAAGGACAGCAGAAAAGGGGAGAGTGCA
Organism: Tinamus guttatus; assembly: GCF_000705375.1. Next base: position 22,624 of record NW_010588943.1, on the reverse strand, counting down.
AGGGGCAGGCTTAGCAGGGGAGATGCCACTGTGCCAGCTGCCAGAATAAGGAATCACCACAGCCTAGAGGGGACATTTAAAGTTTTATTTGTCTTTGACAAATTCTCATAAAAACACTCTAATCCATTGGTTTTTAGTATTCAGGCAGCACAGAGTTCTGATATTATCAAGAGTGATATTAGAGAAGCAGTACAAACCAATCTACTTTAGCACAGGTGTAACTAGAAACACCCACACTTGTGAAAACTAATGGCCCTGCTTTCCTGGGCTGTACAGTTAAAATACAATACTCAGTAAAGGGTTACATTCACCACCCCATATAAATAAAATCTAATGTGGTAAAATTGGAACAGCAGAATGTGCAAGAGTCAAAGTAAAAATACATAGCTAGGTATTTTGCTAGTTAGAGCAATCACCATTTAACTGCATCTATATCGTAAGTGTCTCTTGTAGGTGCAAATGGGTTTTCAGTCTTCATTTCCAGTTAAAGTTCATCACTTTCGTATAGTCCAGACTGCTCAGCCAAACGCTGAAACTCTCCTTCTGGTGAGAAAGCTTGTTTCACATCCAGTCCTCTACCGTTGAGCGCCAAATACTTGCTGAAAGTTGGTCGAACCCGTAACTGCTTTGGGGCTGGAACTGGCTTGTTTGCATGTGCTGGAGGAGAGAGAAAAGTCTTAGAGGGTTTTCCCAGGCACCTGTGATATGGCAACCCAAATGTTTTGAAATGCAATGTAAAACAGCAAACCCTGAGGACGGATTTAACAGATAAGCCTGTCCCTAGGACACTGGAGACTGATGGGAAGGCCCACATCCATCCTACTGCTTGGTATCACGCAAACTGTAGTCTTTAAGTAGTGCAGGCAGTAGATGCAGACACACCATGTACAAAGAACACATTTCACAGTATTTTGACACAGAGCAAATGCAATATCTTCCTGGACTAGTTACTTTTTGTCTGTGTCAGTATCTTGGGAAAGAAATCCACGCAGGAGTTAGCTTTACAAGGTTAATATTCAGGGCCTGTTCTGAATACAGAGGCAAGTGTCTGCCTCAGTTGTAGGCTGATGGTGCTGTGACGTGGTACTTACTTGCAACCTCCAGTCTGGCATGGCATGTGGCCACACCTGCTCCATTAACAGCAGATACCGTGTACCAGCCAGCGTCTTTCTTGTTGGCATTATGAATCAGGAGGCAAATCCTTCCCGTATTGTCATGCAACAAGCTGCAAAATTAAAGGGTTGATGTGTAAATGCTTAGAGGGGGAAGGAGATAAGACAAAGACACTGAAGTTAGAGAGGCAGCATACACACTGAGGAGTTGAGAACGCCCTAGAACAGTTTTTGCAGGGCATTGCAAATTGTTTAGGCATCAACACTGCGTTGGTGTGCTGCAAAAATACCACTCCTTCGCAGTGTGGTAGTGTGCAGGGGGCATCAAAACCCTCTTGTAGCCCATAGCACCTCAAAGCCTGATGAGCACATTGCACACTTCATCCTCCAGCCTGCCTGCCCCATGGGCACTGTGACTGCTATGAGCCTTCCGAGTGGCATCTGGTCATCTTTCTGTGCTCTCAAACAAGACTCTGAGCATTGCCTCTGCCAACACATGGGCCTGTGTTACGTGTAGTAACTGAAAGGCATAGCTAGCCAGGGCTGCTGCTTTTAGAAACCAGCTCATTCAGTTTTGACTTAAACACTGGTTATCATTTTCTAACACACCAATGGCCAACTCATTAGTAGGATACCTTATTCGGTCTGTATTATATTGTACCATTTCATTGTTTCTTTTCCAGTAAATCCGGGGTGTTGGGATGGCAGAGATCTGGCATTCGAGCCTGGCTGTATCTCCTTCAAAAACTTTTTTGCTTTGTGGTTTGAAGATGAAAGTTGGAGGAGTATGATGCTCTTTTGCTAAATTAAAAAGGAAAGATGAGGAGGAATTATACTTAAGTATTGAATGTCAATAGCAGGCTTTGTTTACAAGCTTTTAGAAAGCTAAATGCAGAAGGATTAATGTCCCTTAGAGTAACTCCATAGTCTATGGGCCAAGCTTTTAGAAAGCTAAATGCAGAAGTAACTCCATAGTCTATGGAGAATTGCCAGGAGCAGCAGGATATAGTAGGCACAAATTCTGCTTTAGAAAGACAGTGGAGTAACATATTCTATCAATACTGTGATATCTGAGTCACTCCCTAGTTCAGACAGGATGCCTAAATATCCCAATACAAGTAATTTGAAGAAATACTGAGTCCCTGAAGTCTGCATTAGAATAATCTTGGAAAAGGTAAAGCAATTGTTATAAATTGAACCCATGTACGTGGAGATCCACCTCTGCTTCCCAGTTGTTTTAGTGTCCCAAACACAGAGGCAGACATTAGACTACAGAAACTTGCCAGGTAATTATTAGTCATCAGTATCTTACCAATTACTTCAACTTTTACTGCGAAAGAGGCTTCCCCTGCACGGTTCACAGCCACACATTCATACGTTCCTGCATCAGATGATTTGACTGCTTCAAAAATAAACGAGTGGAATCCTTTTTCTGACACTATCATTTTATGGAACTGGTCTTGGTGAACCATCCTTCCATTCAGATACCACATCACATCTGGAGTTGGCAGCCCACTAACCTGTAAAGGAGACAAAAGAAGTGAAGAGTTAGAGTTTTAACATAACACGAGGCCTTAAATGGCATAGGGAGTTGGATGCATTTACATTCACAAGTTAGGCATTTTGCCTTAAAATGACTAAAGATGGTGCCCAAGACAGGCAAGCTGTTGCGTGCTGCGCACACCACAAAGCTAATGGCACTGAAAGGGAAAGGCTGCCATTACTTTGAAGTCGAGCCTGCAGAATCGTCCCTCCTCAATAATCACATCTTCAGGCACTTGCGTAAAACGAGGCTGAAAAAATTTTTCCTGGATCGAGTCATGTCCGTGTTCATCTCCTCTTGAGGATGGTCTGCTCCTAAAAAGCACACGGTACCGGCTGCGTTAGTTGTGCAAAAGTTACCATAGCACAAATCACCTCAAAACACTGATTGCGGTCCCCAACCGTGCAATTCTATTTTGCTTTTTCAGCTGCTAGGTTAGGCATGAGTTTTGATCAGCCATTTATTTTGCATGAGGTATTTGATTTAACATAGGAGTATCACATATATAAACTCATCTTTAGCCTAGTATCCCAAAGAATTTGCAAGAATAAGGTGAGCTGACTTTCATTGTGGTCTAAGGTCTGTATTTATTCTTTACGTTGTTTGAACTTGCCTTCGGTGCAGGTAGTTATTTAGAATAGGAAGCATATTTATTGCCTGGAAACATTTAGAATAAGGTCTTCAAGATTAGCTCAGAACAAGTTTATGCATTACCTTACGTGTGTCGTAGGAACCTGCAACCTGATGTTTTCTGCATTCTGCTGCTTGGAAAGAGAAAGGAAAAGATATGTTAACTTACAGAAAAGCTTAATTAGAAGCTGAAGGGAAACCCATTTTAAGATAGTATACTGAGCGCTGCTTAAAAGCAAACTGAGTGCTTCAAAAGCCTTTGGGATAAGATGTAAAGCCATTTGCCTTGGGAGCTAATATGCTGGGTTTTCACCCTAGACTTTTGGCCACGGCAGTAATGAGCACTATTAATAGCATGGCACAACTTCTCGTCACTTGGTGCAGGTGATAGGTGCAGTAGATGCCTTTGGCACCCAAGGCTTTTGGCAAGCCCAATAACCTTTGTTAGAGGGGAACAGTTCCACTACAGTATCTAAAATGGGAGCTAGTGGAATCACTGGCAAGAACACTGCTTTGTGCCCACTTAAATATGGTACCAAGAGCAATGGACATATGTTGGGCTGCAAAATATTTTTCTTTCTAGATCACAGCCCCAGCTAAGCCTACTGACAGCTCCACAGTCACATGAGTGGATCTTCTAAAGAACCCGGGATTGAATCCTGCTGGGAATTCAGATGATTGGAGAATACAAGTAGAGTTCATTACTAGAGACTCTTTTTAGCAGTGGAATCAGATAGAGAAAATTCTGCATGAGAATGTCAGGGGTATTTGCATTAAGCCATTATGGTGCTTGGTTCTGTGTTTGGTAGCCCAGTCCCATGGAACACTTAAGCCTGGGTTTAAACTTCAAGCACAGAAGCATCTTCAGTTGAGCAGAAGTGTCATGTGAATAAGGGTTTTGTTGGATGGAGCTCAAAGCGAGTTTCAAAGGCAAGTGCTTCCATCTGCTCATTAGCACAAGTATTGCATAATTGGTTATCTTGTGAAATGATGCTGTAGAGATGAAGTTGCTGCTGATAATTCTAGTGTTCTGTTACACAGACTGGCTGTGCAGTAGGTTATTGAGGAGTCAGGAGCATGAATGAGTCACTGACTGATATTTAGAAACCAGACTGAGCAACGCAAACCAACCTCTCCTTCCACTCTTTGTGGAAGATTGACCCTTTTCAGGGACCTGCCATCATCCTGTTTTGGGCTGAATATTTCCTTGCTCTGTGGAAGATGAGGTGTCCCTTGCTTTCCAATATCCATCACATTCCCTGCTTTTGACATCAGGCCATTGCTTTTGACATCAGGCCAAACAGTTTCATTTCAACTCCAACTGCTTGATCCTCCCATGCTGTGATCTTAAGTGCCCCATGCATTGAGGAGACCTTTGCTAACTGCATTTGGGAAGGTGTGTGACAACCTGCTGCTTCCCTCGGCACGCGTGCAGCCCAAGGGCGGCTTTCTCTGCTAAAACAGGTATCCAGAGCCACATCATTGATGTGTTTCCATTAACTTTGACCAAAGAAATGCCGAAGAAAGCTTTTCCCTGGCCTGTTTGGGATAAGCAATGAATGATGCAAGCCCCTAATTAAAATGTTTTTCAACATGCCAGTAGTAGTATCTCTTTGGCTATCGGCATGTAGGTTGCTAAAATAACCTCTTTGTCTCCCCTTAATGAGCGCAGTCTCTTGGAAAGGATCAAACCCAACCAAAACCCCTCCGAGGTCCTGACCCGTTATGGTCAGTCACTTATTCCAGGCAGCGACAGGTGTAAATCCTGCTGTCCTGGCCAAGTGTGAGCTCAGGCTGGGGAGCGGGTACCTGCGTCCTGCAGGCAGGAGCAACGTGCTGGGCAGCAGCTGTTGGAATTCCTGCCCAGAGAGGTCATTCCTCCAGATCAGGCCCAGTAAAGGGATGCAAGCGCTGCTATTAGAGGCTGCATAAACTCTCCCCTAGAAAGCCTCTGAAATGCAGCTCTATGGAGCAATGCTGTCCCCTTCCCTTTCCACTTCAGCCCCAAGGGAATCCCCCCTCGCCTCCCCACAGCAGTTCCAGCCACTCTCAACACAACCACCGTGAAATCCCTGCTGGAGGGACGGGGTCCCGGGTACCTGTGCGTTCTGCAGGCCTTCTTCACTCTGTGCTTCCAACACGGAGGCAGCGTTTTCTGGTCCGAGCAGCCTGCGAGCCATTCTTTCTTCATAAGTTAATCGCTTAAAGCAGAGCGGAGAGGAAGTCTCGTTAGAAGTCCATGTGCTATTTCAGTTCATCTTGCAAGAGCACATTAGTATGCCCCAAACTCAAGGTGTTGTCACTGAAAGCAGCAGCTGATTAGAGACCCCATGTCTGTTCCACAGGGTTTGCTGTCCGGGATGCCTACTGGAGTCAACCTCAATATATACACGAGTGCAATGCATAAAAGATTAAACTGTCTGTTCATCAAAGCCTTTTTAATTCCATCTGTGGCCTTCCACGCCTCCTCTTTCTGCGCTGGGATTATTTATGGATAACTGATGGCATCATCTCAGAAGCCAGAGTAAGTCGCAGGGTACCTTTTTATTAGTGCTGGGAAAGCTTTCCAAATCATTCAGTCATGGATTTACTTCAGGAACTGGGTGCTAATGTTCCTTTTCCCCCAATTCAGTCATGGATTTACTTCAGGAACTAAAGATTTGCTGGGTGCTAATGTTCCTTTTCCCCCCAAAAGGCAAGAACTACACCTGGAATTTGTGCAGTGAGGACAAGCTCCGGCTGAGCATGGCCAGAGCCTGAGGCCTATGTGCAATTGCTTCTTTGTAGGTAAAGGCCTGTGGGATCTCATGGGACTTTTCTTTAGAACAGAGCAAGAAACGTATTTTGCAAAACCCATAGGACCTTAATATCCCTGAGATCATTGCTGCTGTATGAGGTGTGGCTGAGACTGGCCGGTCGGTTCAGACTGCTGGAGGACAGGGGAAGGGGACAGGATCGTGACTGCATGAGCCTTATTTTTAGCCTGGCTTCCTATGGGAGGAAAAGCTGGCTTGCAAGAGCAAGCTTTGTTAAAGCAGATAGGACGTTCCTGTTAGGGATGCACAAGCTCGCATTTGACCTACTACATAGTTTGCCTTCAATATTTAAAATTATATATGACACAAACCTGTTTCTATTGAAGGTAACTGCAAAACTCCTCTCTACTGTTGGAAGGACTGTGAGAAGTGGGATAGCACTGGGCTTTCACCAGCCTACCTCCCAGTGGCAGGTTTTTTTCCACATTAGAGACCTGCTTGCTCTAGATGAGAATGAGAGACCTTCTAATAGCAGGCAGGATTAAAGATAAAAGCTTATGTATTTTCCTTGATTTGTTTTTGTTTGTATGCAGAGAAATCAAAGAGGTTTTTCCACATGAAGTGATGCTAGAATGGGTTTCTAAACCCCAAGCAGTTGGGGTGCCTCTCCGGGTTTTAAGTATTCAGGGGTGGTTCATCAAACCTTGGCACTGGAAAACAGGGCGAGAACATAACTGGAGAATAGAACCCTGAGCACTCTCCTTGGCTTTTTAAATTATCTGTGGATGTGATGTTTTGTGGGATACCTGGTACAGAGTTTGTGCTGCCTTCTTTGGGTATACAAATTCCTTAATCCAGAGCACAGCCTTCTTAATTTGACTGCATAATTTCAAGAATGCATAATGTGACTGCTGGCCAAGAGGATGGGATAAAGGGGAAAGGCAAAGCAGCTTGGCCACGCTGCTGCCCCTGATTGCTGACAGGAGCCAGGGCAGCCCTTCCTGGGGCAGGGTCACAAAAGATGCAGACATTCAGCTGCCACAGTAGGTGCCTACAGCCAGATTTACAGCTACTGTCTCTGCTGCCACGCGTTCAGGCTGGCTTCCATCATCTCCTAACAATATACAGCTCCTTTCCTGGGAAGGAGCCTCTCGTGGTGGAGCTGGGCCCTGAAGCTGCCCCAGCAGCACAGGCGTTTGCCTTCTAATAACAGGAATCACTATGAGTGCTTTAATCAGCAGGTTCTCCTTACCTGGTTGCCGTTCTGGAGAAGGTTGTCTTTGCATCGCAGCTTCCTTTCCAAGTCCTGAATGAGGGCTTCTTTTGTTCCTCGAATCTCGTGTTCTGATGTCCTCTGCATAGACTTGATGCTAGCTTGTTTGTTATACATCGGTTTTGAGTAACTACTCATGCAGAAAGGGGAAACAAAGTTATCCTTGTAGGCCTGCTTGGCTGTTCACTACAGCTACACATACCAAAATGTGAACCTGCTACCTCGAGACTATGGCTCAGATGAACCTGTAAAGCATTTGGGATATATGTAGGCCAGATCAGGGATCAAAGATCTAAGGGGAAGCATCATGGTCTAACCAAGTCACTGGTTGTCCTTCCACAACATTGTCAGTGTAGCCTGCTGTGGGCAGCATCCTTAAATTTGCTGTGGCCCTTCTCCTGTCCCATATGTTCCACTAAGGTTATCAATATTTTGAGGGAGCCTCTAGCTCCATTAAGTCCTGTGAGTTTGTCAAGGGACAAGTTAGTTGATTAGATGTGAACAAGAAGCTAATAGTTATTTACTTCTTCTGAGTACCAAAAATAATCCAAGCTAGGCTGGTTCTTTAGAAGCCTGTGCTACAAAGATAGCCCTATATTCTATATCCTGTAGTCCATAATCAAGGGACACAATGAAGTCTTGACTGTGGTAATAAGGTAAGTCACAGACTTAATTCTGAAAGGTGTAAAGGAAAGAGGAGCATCCCTCCAAATGGGTTGTGAAAATCTACTAGGGGCCATAGAGCTATGCTGACAATATTTAACCCCATTCTCAAAGTGCAGTCAAGCTTTGTATTTGGTGGTTATGTCAGACAGTTATTTCTGTTCCTAATCTTCTTCCTTCAGTAGCTTGGGAGTTTGTTCTGCTGATGGGAACAGGGCAGAAGAGCTATGATGCCAGTACGTATTCCCAGCTCTGGTTGAACTTCACTTGCACTTTCACCTTTCCCTTCCCTGCAGCATTGTGCTTCATGAAAAGCCCCAAACCTAGAAACATTCAGACTTCCTGAATATAAACTGCCATTTAAGCCAAAGTTTATATCGATGTGAGCAGGAACCCCTGCTATGCTCATCCCTGTTCTAATAGCTCCAGCTGAATGTTTCCTGCAAGTCAGGACCTCCAGCTAACATCGGCAGGAATAGAGGGCGATGAGAAGGCAAGACCCAGCTCCCTATGAGATCGCACTGACCTTGAAAGATATTTGGACTGCAGCCCAAACGTAAAATGATATAATACATATCCAGGAAAGAATTTGGTCTTTGGTCTGAAGGGGTAAAATTTTTCAAGAGACTGCCTTTTTGTTAGTGCATTTGATTAATGAAAACTATATTGTAAATAAGTTCAGATTATGATATGGAGCCTGGAAATACTGCTGAGACTGGCTAGGATTTTTAACTGTGCTTATATCTGAAAAATACTTTTTCTCCAATATAAGCCATATTTGTTGGCAGAAATTCTTTTAAGATGGATGCCCATCTTCTCCTCTGCATCTCCTTTTCACAAAGGGTCTCAATCACATCAAGCTAAACCATTCACAGCAAGCCAAGCAGAAGCCCAGCAGCCAGCGACACGGTGTAGCCAGTGACTCTATGTAGTTTAATTCCCAGTTTATAGTCCTCTCTTCCACACCGACACCAGGAGCGAGCGTTGAACCTCCTAACCCATCCACCTCACTCCCGCAAAGCCCTGCCTTGGATACCAGAAGTCGAAGGGAGTCGTGCCGTTGGCTCCAGCAAAGCCAGCAGTCCAGTTGGGGTTGGGTTGGGTTGGTCAACGTGTGGGAGACGCCAGGTCAACCCCCACGAGGTCAAAGCGGGGGGAAGTTAGAAGCCTGTAGGTACTTACTGAGGATCCACAGGAGAAGGAGCCTGGCTGTTATATTCGGGCTGCGAGGGTAGCACTGAGCACAGGAATGCTGCGGGGGGTTGGTTAGGCATGGATATAAGCCGGTGGCCAGATGATGAGCTAGCAGGAGACTGCGCAGATGCAGGTGTGACGGGATATGTGGATTCCTTAGGGGCGCTACAGGAAGGCGAGGAGAGCGTGATTGAAGAGCTCAGCGATGAAGAGGAAGAAAATTTCTGCCCGCTAGGGTTACGTGGTTGTATTAGGATGGAGGACTGTTTGATTTGTCTGCTTGGCTCTGTAGAGGCTGCGGCTCCAGGAGGCTGCTGTTGCCCTTGACACATATTCTTAGCCTGGATAAAGTGTTTTGGACGTTCGTAGTTAAACATGGTTGGTTGGTACATAGAGGATACAGATGGGAAGTTATGGACACTCATAGGTGAGGTTTCACGACTGTCCTGGGTTTTTGTTGGTGACAACTGGCTTTGGATAGGTGGCTGGTAAAAATTAGATGGCAGGCCACAAAAGCTTTCCTGGCTGGGCTCCTGGATAGAGTGGAACCCTTGCCTTGCAGAATAGAGGCTGTCTTGGTGTGGATTTTCCCTTAAGGAAGACAATACAGATAAAATAAATTGTATGGAACAATCTGGGTTGCAAAAATACTAATTCATGAGCAGTCATTACCAGCCCAAAGAGCACAAAGTTCAGGCAACTGACAACCAAACCTTAAGCTTAAAATAAAGAGTTTCAGGATTGACTGGACCTGCTCCAGAACTATATGAACATTTCTGATTACAGCAACAAGTCACAGACTCTATCACACCCAGCTGCAGTGTTCACCACTGTTGTCTTATCCAGAAGAGCCCAATAAATGCTAAAAGAAATAGCTGTTGATTCATTGGGACGACCCACCACCTGCCCAAGCCTAAGCCAGCCTTAGACAGAAGAGCTAAGCAAGGGAATTTGCCACATACCATCCTAATTCAAGCTCTTTGGACCCTGCAGTTTTGTACCTCTCCCCCAATTTGTCCTGCAATAGTTTTTGAATTAATAACTTTTTATAACCAATGGAGATTAGGAGTTGGAATGCCCAGGGCTATACTTCTCCATTTGCAGTGATGGATGCAGTTTGTTTTTATGGCTGGTAATAGCTGGAATGATACAGCTATGGGATGAAATAGCACGAGCAGAGCTCCTCGGAGGTGCTGCATGTATTTTGCAGGTCAGTGATATCTAAACTGGGCTTCTCATTGCTTTACAAAAGAGGAAAGTTTAATTAAAGGGACCTGAGCTAAGCTGGTTAAAAACTGACAAACAACTTCAGCTCTGCAATAAATAAATTTTAGTCTCCTGCTAAAATAAGTGAAAAGGTACTAACATAAATGAGAATATAAATCCACACAGTTACATGTGCTGGAAAAAATTGTAATCTTGTCCCACTGAGATCAGCTGTTTTGCTGCTATATATACCCGGTATATTGTATTCCTTTCATCGGAGAGCCCAAAGGAGGGTTCCAGGAGGTCATAAATTCCCAGGAGGGGATCAGCTGAAGGCATCACTCTTGTTTTAAAGATTCAAAGCTTTCATTTTCTAACAGTATTTATCAGTATTAGCTGAAAATGAAGTTAAATAAACAGAAGTTTTCTAGTAAAAACTCCCTTTCTCCTTGTCATGCACTGCAATTTGAAGCCAGCTCAAATTTTTGGAGTGTTTCCAAACTATTTCTCATTCACTGGTGCAGAAACCTGCTTGAATGCTGTTTTAAAAACCTTTCTTTAATATCCTTGGCTGTATGTAGGTTCATTCAGTTCATTTATAGCCTACATATGAAAGTCATCCCTTACTTTATTTTCCAAAATACTGTAGTTAACCAGGATGCCAGATAAAGCCGCTGCCCTGTGTCGCACAGACTCACTCGTCACTGCGAGGGTTCGCTTACGTTTTCCTCAAATCATCCCACCACCAAGTAGGAAAAAACACACCAAAATCTCTGTTTCTAACTTTATAGGATAAAAAGCATGTACAATAGAAGAAGCTTTTTTTTTTTTTTTAATCAAAGTTTTTTTTTTCCTTCTTTGCCTTCTATGCTACACTTGACAACTGAGTACCCTTAAGGCAGCTTTTCAACTCTGTATGACCCAGTGCATTGCAACGCCAGCTCGCTAGCTAGATATGAAATAAAGAGTAGCACAACAATAAATAAATAAAATGCACAAAACATCTTACCTACAGCCTACAAGTTGTCACCTGGGCTTTCAGCAGTATTTTGGGAAGGGACTGTCATTCAGTGACATGGACTGTCATAGTAGCCCTCTGCGTAGCGTTATAAGACGAGAGGCTTTAATGTGCTGCCAGCTAGTGACAGCGGGACCTGCCTGTCCTCCTGCCTCCACCAGTGTCAGAATAAGAGTCTCCAGCCTCCAGTTGCCACTTCATTTAAAGGCCACAGCCTCCGTTTTCCGCAGGTGCCTGTGGTCAGTGGTGCCGGCAGCCTAAATCCTGCCCCGCCAGCAGCTCCCAATGGGGAGGGCTCAGCGCTTGCTCAGCCCCATGAGCTCTGGAGGTGCTGCAGGATTCCCTTGGTGTGGAGCAAGGCCAGCAGCTTGTTCTAGGTACTGAAGGGGTGATGGTTTGGTGCCTTTGTGAGCGTTTCTGATATTCCCAGCCTCAGCAAAGCAGGGTTGGAGCTCCCTGGTGCTATTTGTTGGGGCCCACTTCATCTATGGTCTGTAGGTGAAGCTTTACTTGGTAAATCCTGCAATTCTGGCCATTCTCTTGTCCTGGGCGAGGGCACTGCTGCTTTCCCAGCCAGGCTGAGCTGTGCTGCTGTCCCAGTGCTATGAAGGTGGGAGCTACTGCTCCCCACCTAGGACTGAAGGCTCCTCCACAGCCCATCCCTGGCCACCTCTCCGTTGGGAATGGCCCTCAGGGCACATTGCATGTGCTGAGATGCTCCCGTCTGGCTAATTCCTCCCTGAGCATCTCAGGGGAGATTCTTTTCTTCCTTCCTTCCTTCTCCAGAATGGGCTGCAGCTAATTGCATCCATAGGAGAAAAAAAACTTGGGCCTGCCTTCAAGGCTGTCTGCTTAAGGACAGCAGGCACCTGAATGTTAGATGTAAATCACACTTCAATAATTAATCAGCAGGCCTTCATCCCACAATGGTCTCTGTTGGTTGCTGATCTGCCCCAATCCTGCACTTTATGGTATTATACTAATATGCACAATCAAAATCAGTGGTAAATTTAAAAAGGTGTGCAAGTGTTTGAAGAAACAGAGGCATAAATAGAATAGCACATACAAAAAGGCTATACTTGGCTGTAAAATATTGTTTAATGTTCTATTATTTGTATGTGCTATTATACCTATTTAGCTGGATTAAAAGACCTAGTTATGCTGTCCTCACCAGGAGGGGAACAGATAGTGCTGGCAGATCAAGTGGTTTGTATCCCTTTTATTAAAGACTTCAGTGCTTATGCCTTAATTAAGCTTTAAACTGTTTTAAGTGTCTTAATTATAGTTTGCAAGCTCTTGTAAAATGTGTATCCCGCTGCTTTAGAAAAGAACCTGGTGAGTCCAGCAGCTCTGACCGTGTGTGGCCTTGTGTCCGCTCTGCCTTGACTGCGCCAAGTCTGCCTGCACAGTGATCTTTAATAGTTAATCCACCTTTAATACTTGCATTTAAACATCAGTCCACCACTTTGTGAGCTAAATTTACCCAGCAGCCCTTAATTGTGTGCTAATTTATTTTAATTCCTTGCAGGGGAAGCGATTAAGGGAGGAAGTGTGACCCTAGCTGTCTGCAGGGGCTGCTTGTTGATCCTTAAGCAGAAAATGCTGCAATAATTTGCAGGGAGTGTTGCATGCTGAACGAAAGGGACGCGAGGGTTATGTGAGCGGGCAGCTTTGTGCTCTATAGGTGACCGTTGAGCTCAGGGGCTTCCTATGGACTTCAGTGAGGTTTGCTGCCCAACCAGAGGGCTGCAAGGCATCGGTCTGAGGACACCTTGGTATATTTAAAAGGCTGGGCACAACTCGGACGGCGTGCATGAGAGACAAGGCACAGGACAACGTGAGAACCACCAGGTAGGCCAAAAATTGGAAGAGCTAGAAGCTCAGAGGATAAAGGTGGAGGAATAAATCCCATAGCTTGTGTTAGGGTCACCTAATAGTGCTCTGGCCAGCACTGCTGAGTGTTAAGTTCAGCTTTTCTGTACTGCTTCAGTTTCCTTTCCAGGAGCAATAACACATTGCATCTCCTCAGGTTCCCCTCGTTGCTTGCAGCGTATAGCAACAAATGGCTAGAAAAGCCTAAAGACTCTTCTACTTATTTTCTAAGTAATCTTAAATTGCCCTAAAAAGACCTGGCAGTAGGTTTAGCGCCTGAAGCCTCTCATTTTGCCTGGATTAAATTACTTTGCTGGACTCTATGCTGATTATTGACTTTAACACAGGCTGCTTTTTCTGCATCCTTAAGGAAAAGGGAGAAGGGAGCAATAAGCTGCAGATACAGTGGGCCCAAAAAGGCATAGTTGGAAGCAGCAGACTTCTAGAATTGCATTTTGCAGCTTTTGTGGAGTGACTGTTGCTAAGCAGTAATTTGGAGACGTGTGAGTACAAGGACCTCATTCACTTTATAGCTGCTCCCGGTAATAGCTCTGTTCTCTCATCGTGTTCCTTGCTGGTATTTCTTTTTGTCTCGCTAGTACAGCTTCAGCCACCCAGGCTACATGATACAGTTATAGGTCTAAATCTGTCTAATAAGACATCTACCGTATGTCAGAGAGTTGACCTTGCAAATACTGGCATGAACCTTCCTTAATGTGAATTAACAGCAGCATTTACAGTGTTAAATCCCATTCATAATGATATTTCAAAGCATATGTTACCAGTGTTGTGATAGAGGATTTCTAAGTGCGCAGAGGTGGGTATTTCTAGAAAACGTTATAGTTTTCTCGCTTTACCTTGAGGCCTTTAAATACCATCCAAAATCTGGTTCATCAGCCCTGTCAGTGAAAAGCACTCTGCACTAGTTAACACTTTCATATAAACCAGATTTCTCGGAAGCTCTTGCATAGCTCATTTTGGTGGAGTGATTTTCATCCCTTCATGCAGGATGTCAGATACCGTGTGTCAAACTAACCAGAACTTTAACCACCCCAATACGTCTCACAAGGGTTTGGTTTTGCTCTCTAGATAGTTAAGAGCCTGCCTTGTTTGCAATAACAAAAGGATGAAGCTCAGCAGTGCCAGCAAACTTAGCTGTATCTCTAGGCGCGTGGGGCTGCGGTAGCTGAGAGTGTTTCCTTGAAAGCAACGCAGTTTTTACATGCTGGGCTGGTGATACTTGAGGACAACAGCCCATGTGCAGCTTCAGTGCAGGTAACGAGCCAGCCCACTGCAGCTGTACAGGGCAGTAACGTCCTCTGGCCCATGTGAGTCCCCTCTAGGTGACAGGGCACCTTCACCCAGGGCTTTACCTCTGCATGAGGCCCTGGGCGTTTGTGCTGCCTGGGTTTTGTGGAGGGGCTCGGTGCTAGACTGAGAGCTGCTTTTGAGAGATCTGCGCTTATGGAATTGCTAAGAAAACTTGCAAACTCTACCTTGTTTTGTTTCTGTGGTATGATTAAACTAGCTAAATAGCAGTGTGAGTAAATAGCAGCTTGAGAGTTACGCTTGGGGCAGAAAATGAACTCGGTCCTATTATGAGAGGTGATACTTCATCCTTAGGGAAGATTTCTCCCTTCTGAACGAAGCTTTGGTAGGACAAGGGGCAGGAGAACTTCACTGGGATGCTGGAATCACTGAAGACTCATCCTATATCACTTAAAACCACCCTGAGGATGAGATGATTTTTTTTCCCCCCTTTGCCTTACCGCAGAGGTGAAGCCTGGGGCGAATTCTCATAAACACCAGGAAAGTCTTCGGTTTCGCTCCCGGAGTTGGGCCGGCTGACGGTGGTGGTGGATCCCGCTCGCCGGCCCGGCCCCGGCGTCTCCGGCCGGGTGCCGTAGGGTGTCTGTCCCCCCGTGTCCCGCTCCGTGGCGGTGGCCTGGCTGCTCCTAGGCAAGGAGGGTTTCTTGGTGGCCACTGGCACCGGGGCGGCACCCGCAAAGCTTTCCAGCTCTTTCACTCCTGCGAGGGGGATTGAACACAGTTCAGCCCATCTGTCTGCAGCAGGCTACGAGCACGAGACGGGCAAGTTGTGTGCTGTGATGAACAAGGTGTCGATACCCACAGCGCTTAGTTGCTCAGTTTGGAGAGCTACGTGCTTACCTGGGGAGACTGAGAGCCGTGCGCTGGACGCTGCTGTTCCAAACTCATTCTCAGCCACGCATTTAAATATCCCAGAGTCTTCTGGAAAAGCTTCGGTGATGACCAGTGTGCAGACTTCCTCTGAAACAACGAATGGAGATGCACTGTAAGGACCACATGTCCAGCAGTGGGACCTGGTCCTTGCAGACAGGGCTGTTAGTCATGGGGTTTGGTAGCAAGAAGTGGTATGAAGAGCATAGGAATGAAGGGATTTGGAGGGAGGTGAAGGAAGGATCTTTTTGCCTGTGACTTTAAGGAAAACAACCCAGAAGAGCCCACAGATTAGTGCGATGGACATGTTTCCAGCGTCTCTTAGCACACAGGATGCTCTCTAGCTGGAAAGCGACTCTGCCTTTTGACTGTGTTGCTAAATAAACCAGGGGTTTGTGTCAAAACCAAGTGCCTGGAAGCTGTTAGTGGGAGACTGAACATGGCATCTGCTGTGTCCCTTTCAGCATTGCTGTTTTATCTTGGGTTAGGTGAGGGTGAAAACTAAGCTTAGGGTAAGTGAACTGAGATGATGTCTAACAAGAGAGATGTGATGTACTTACCGGGGACTGCTGATGAGCAAGCCTCTGCTCAAAATAAGAGAGAAAATAATTAAATGCTTATAAAAGTCAAAACGGAAGAAAAACTTTCAGCCCCCACTCACTTGCCTCCCTCAGCTGGTTACAAAAAGCCCATTTCCATGTCCATAAGAAGGAAGCTTTGAGTCCATTTGAATTTCTGCTGGGGAAAGGTCAGATTTGACCGAAGCCTGATGGCACAAACCCCTCTCCACTGAGGCCATATAGAAGGTGCTTAAATTGAGCTGCAATTACAGCATATTGTGACAGTGGCTTCATGGCTCAGCACCAGCAACTATCACCCTTGCAGTCCCCTCCCACAGTGTCTGCTCTGCTCGTGTGTCCCTAGAGAAGGAAGGGACAGGATCTGCACAGCAGTGAGCAAGGGCAGATCATCTGGCTTTTAAACCAAATTCTGCTTCTAGGAATGTGTATTGCCCTCTAATTGTCATAGCATTTCTTGTTGCTATCCTGATAAAATTAATGTGTTTTAGAGAGGCATAGCAATACCTACTTTTCCGCAGTATTCGGAAATCTGCAGAATCTATCACTGGGTCATATTCTCTGTACCAGTGAACCTGTAAGGTTGGTGTGGTGCGAATGCGACATTCAAATACCACTAATTGACCCTTCGTAGCTCTGATGTTTTGTAGACCCTGGAGGAGGAGAAAATGATGTGAGATGGTTGACAGTAATTGCTTAAATGGGGACATGCTTAGGCAATCAAACACTCTTTAGTGAATAAGATGATGTCATGACTCTATTTTACTTAAAATAATTGACTTGCTTCTAGATATATTTGAGGTCAGTTGAGCGCCAATGTTTTTTTTCCACCTATAGGCCAGTGCTCATGTAAAAGCTTTAACTTGCTCATGCATTCAAATCAAAACAAGAATGCAGGAAAAACCTCTAATTCCAGTGGATGGCATAAAATAAAGGAGGCTACCATGGGAGGTTCCACTTCAGCCTTCTTTGTAGCAAATAAATGAGATGGTTTCATGTGAGCGGTTCTCTTTGTCGGGGTCGTTTACCAATTAAGATACTAGTTTGATAGTGTCCCTAATGAAGTGTCTTGGGTTTTTGAAATGTAAATGAGCCATCCCCAGGGGTTTTCTAAAGGTAGAATAAAACTCAGGCTAATGCTGGGGTTGAAGTTACAGAAGAAGCCATATTTTTCAGCCAACTTTTGTTCTTTACCTTTGTGAATACAGGTGTGGTTCCATAGGAAGACCCTGTCTGGCTCGTAGAAGGACTCTGCATCTATACAGCAAAGAAAAGTGATTTTATAGCTTGCATTTCTCACGTGCAGAAACCCAGTGGTGCTGCTGACGCTTTACTTTGAAACAGGGGAAGGTGCTAGAAAGTTTTCTCTGGTTTCCATGCACCAGCCTATCATATACCCTGGGGAGAGTCTCCTTTCAAGTGCTCCAAGAAAAAATGCTTTACTGCACTGTGAGCAACAAGTTAGTGGAAAGAAGAGCTGATAACCTGTAAGTGTTGCTGGTCATACAGGGCATAAAAGCCAATTCACATCTTGGAGTCTCTCTGTACAGCTCAATGTGGCCTCCCAGGAGCTGTCCTCTTCTCCAGAGATTTCTGCCTGGTTTACCTGGCCCCAGGTCTAGCGGGGCTTGTGTTGCATGTGTAGCTACACAAAGGCTGTGGAGAAGGGAGAAGGAATTTTGGTCCATCCTGATCCTGCTTGAAGCTTAGCTGATCTAGAGATTAGAGTAAGGTCTCTGCTTAATCGAGAATGTCAGTTTAAAGGCTATCAAATCTTTGCAGAGCAAAATAGTCCTTTCTGCATGGTGGAGTGTTGATGCACCTTCTCACCCATCTCATTTAGCTTTCAGACCTTGCTCTGTATAAAAATGTGCAATTGAAGTGCCTGGGTTCGTTTTGCTGTGGTCATGGTCTTTTCCATAATTCAAAATAGCCCAAGTTATCAGCTCTTCCCCTCCCTACATGAGGTAAAATGGAAGTCTGTTCCTAGATAGCTTGAGTTTCCCAGCTCTTGACCAAGCATCTGTTCAAAACCAAATATCTGGCCAAAGTGAATCTTCGGAGGAGGCTGGTACATGGCTAAGTTGTGTGGCAGCTACTCAATTATTTCTAGCCCTATTCCCCTTCTCCCTCAATTCTCTTAGCAACTCGGGCTGGAAAATGTCCCAAGCCAGAACACCCTTTTCCAGCAGAGAGAGTCCAAATCTTGATATCCATGATGACTCTTGCTTCTTGGTGACTTGCTGAAGATGTGCTCAAGCTGATCCTTACAAAAGATTTCTAAAATACTGAAAATAACAATTTAAAAAATGTGTAACCTACTCTTTGAGGGCCAATAGATAACGGCTGAGTTAAAGTGGTGTAACTCTGGTGGGCTGAGCGGCTGCTAGGGACTTCATTGGCTGAGGAACCAATGGTCAGCAGAACACTGGTGGCTTTCCGCTTTTTCCTGGTTTGGGGGGAAAAATAAACATTGCAGGATGGAGACAGAGACTTCAGCAGGTTGAATGCACTTGACCCAAGAGTGTCTGCACTTACTGTGACATTCCTCTGGCCTGCCAGGATGTGGAGACTTGCAGGGAGGCCGAGCCTTCAGGTTTACTCTATGAACCTGGAGAGACAAATGTGAATCAGTGTGTTTAGAGCTACCTCCTTTTCCTTACCATGCAGTGAAGGTTGCTTTGGAAATTGAGAATATGCTGACTGGAGAATGACTGGTATGTGCAAAAGTGAATAGTAGCATCCCTAGTAGTTGCAAGTAGGCTCAAATCACCTCCAGAGCATGGGGGCATTTAACCAAAACCTTTGATGTGGACTGTTGTAAAAGAGGTCACCTGTGAAAACTGATTCCACAGTTGAGGTAAGGTTTTCCTGTATTTTAGCGGAAAAGTATAATGAAAATCCTTGCTGCATTAGGTGAAGTGCAAGCGGTACCTTGTGAACTAATATCAGGTCCTTCCCGTGTAAGGATTGGAGTGTACTGGATTAACATTAGAAAGTAGCTATGCTACCTCATCACACCACAGCGATAAAAGGTTTGTTGGTTTCATCTCTGTTTCTCTGGACAGACTGGGATTTTGGTACCTCTAATAGGTCAGTAGGCTACAAAAGCACCCAGCTCATCCTACAAGATCAGTGTAAGCCTCTGAGCTCTTCAGAGGCTTTACGTAGCCCTTTGGTCCAATTTTATTTAGGAACCGTGCTCTCCATTCTCCTGCTTCCTGTCATAAGAGTTGTAACTGATTACAACGACGGATATTTTGCATTCTTACTGGATTTGACTGGTACAGCTCCGATAACTGCAGGGAGCCACGTGGGACAAGGGGCTGCTCGAAGGCATTCAGACATGTCTGATGAGACCATGTCACTATGTCTCATCCAAACCTCCAATACGTTAGCCTTGGCCCTGGTCCAACAAAGCAATTAGACACGTACTTTGACCACTCGCAGCCTTCCTATTTCAATCTTTGCTCTTGAATTATAAGCATCTCTCAAGCAGTTTGAGGATGGCTTCTGGCCAAGGTTGTATCACATGGCCATTAATAAGGCTGGGCTGTGATGCAAGGACTGCTGGATAATCCAAGTTCTTGGATGTGGGAGGAGGAACCAGGAAGACAATGTTATTGAGTTGCCCTGGGTTCCCACTGCAAGCTAATCCTGGCTTCACTCCACCATGGATCCCTGGGAAGTTGTTGGCATTGCCTCCTTGCAGTCTATCATGTAATGGTCAGCGTACTCATTTATCAGGAGCAGCAAGATGTGCTAACTTTTGTTTTTCTTCAAAGAAGAGAAACTGATTAAAAATCAGATGCATGAGGATTTGAAAGGAATTGTCAGGATTGACCTCTATCCAATTTAAAAAAAAATCCTGAGCACAGTTAAAGCAACATTATCAAAACTTCTTGTGCTGTCTGTTCCCTCTTTTCTCTTGTACAGGACAAGTCTTGATTCTCCTATGTACATGCAGTAACTGTTGGTTACTCTATTTCCAGAGTTGGTCCACTCTTCTATTTGTTGGTCCGCTCTATTTCCAGAGTCATTGGTCATCATTGAATCTGGGAAGGCATGTGTTAAAAGCAGGCACAAAAGTGCACCTTAGCAAGAGTAAGTGAAGTGGTCAGTAGTGGGGCTGAGACAAGATGTTGTTTATGTCCAAAACACAGTGCAGCACTTCAGGAAACTTGTTCAGGAGGGTAGGACACATCTTCTATGAAGCATGAGGCAATATCTTAAAAAGAAAGCTTGGTCTATTCAACTAGATGAGAATGGCTTCTGACATGTTTCCAGCCATGACAGAATGGGTTCTGAACTAGCTGTAAGCAGGAATAGCATATCTTAAGCATTTGGGCTGTAGACAGATTTTTTTCAGATGTGTGGCATTAGTTCCACCATGCAAAGACTGCAGCTGCAAGACCTTCTGGCATGGCAGAGGCCATGGCTAAAGATGATTGCTGTCAAAACCTACCAACGGGCCTGATGCCACGTCCTGCGTAAAGCAATCGGTGATCACACGGTGCATACAAGGAGCTGTGTCTGTGCTGCAGCTGCTGGTGCTCTAGGAAGGCTGGGCTAATTCTCTTGCCAAAGTGGGATCCTCCCAGTTGAATTGAGAGGAGACCCAATCAGTGGGGAGTCTGTCTAGCTGCCCTTCTGTGGTCCTTGCACTTTGGAGTTTGTTTCTACCGAGTGCCTCATGCTTGTCAAGAGTAGACTTGGATAAAGAAGAATTCATGGGAATCGATAAAACGCTACAGAGTTAGTCACCTGAACAGTCGTTATTTTAAGTCAGAAGCTGCATAGTTTAGATTTAGGCCTAATGACACTGGTGCTCAGGAAGCTTGGAAGCCAGGAGAGCGAGATGTGCTCAATGTGGTGGCAGCAGAGCTGTCTTCTCTATGAGCCTGTATGTGATGCTCAGGAACAGGTTGAACCATGGCTGTCCAACCTAGCAAAAAGGGGAGGTTCAGCTTCCAAGATAACACTGGAAGGTCATCCAAAGACAGCTAATTTCTCTGACACGTCGTCTTTTCTTCACACTATGAATGATTGCTGCCTGCTTTCTCTAACCACCTGTGTTCAACCTCCTTCGATGCTTTTTGAGGGACACGGAGGAGGCTGCTCGGGGCAAGCCCCACGTGTGATGTGCCACTCAGTGCTCTTCTACCTTGCCAAGCACCAAGACTTTCTAGAGCAGGTTAGCGGAAACGTTGGCACTGTTGTGACTTACGCCCTTGAAGGACTACAGAGCCGAGCTTTTACCTTGGTGAGTCACTCTAGCAGTCTTAGTGTCTCGTGTAAATGTCAGCCTTGACTTAGCGTAACTCTAGATCTTTGTGAAGAGGACGGATTTAGCCTCAGCCAAATGAAGAGTCTGGGGACCTTTGCAACCCAACACCAGAATGATTACAATGTACATACAGATCATGCTGTTGACACAAACCATAATGACGACATTCTAGCATTGCCTGAATAGTTGACATGGCTGCAGAATTATCCTATATGGAACACTAAGACAAATTTAACCTAGGGTTAGGAAAAAGCTTAAAGCTGCAAGGAGCTCCTTGCCAGGTGTTTAGAACATGGAAAACCCATTAAATCTGTTTTGGGAACAAAATGAGCATCTGCTGGATCTGAAATAAACTGCATTATAAAAAATGTGTTTATGGGGTAGAAGTATACCTCTAAATCTACATTTAGAGGTGAGGCAGGTGTAGAGTGAATGATCATTTTAATGGGTCAGCCTGTCTTTTATTTGCAAAACAGGTTCAGATAGATATACAGAATAGGAACCATCAATTAATTTGTGAGTGCTGCATTCTGCAAACCAATTGCATGTGCACGATGGTGTTGCTCGTTTTTTTGGAGGTGTTTAAGGTTTGGCAGTGTATCCTAGATGCCTGGAAATCTCGTGGCACTCCCTTGTGCAATTTCAGTGCTGGCTAGAATGGAGAACTGCAAAGAATGAGGCTCTCCCAAGACAGGGGGACAGAGAACCCTCTCTGGAGCCCAATTTCTCTTGCCCTATGAGGATAAATGGGGAAATTATCATCACTTCAGTAGTAACCTTCTGGTTGCAGGTTACTTAGTGAGATGAGTTAGTGATTTGAAAATGGCTCCTCTATTGTTTTTGGAGTGTGATAACTGAGACTTCTATAAGAAGTGAGAAAATAGCGATTTTTATCTATTTCCCTTCCCAGCCCCCAACAATCCTGGGATCTCTGGTTAGATTATAGGTAAATGTGTAAGAGCTTCAAACTGTGGAAGATATTTTTAAAATGACTGCTCCTGGGGTGGGGAGAAGGGTGGGTTTGCATGACCTGAAACTGAAGGTACTCTGAAAACGAACAAATAGCAGAAGAGATTATTGTAGTCATGAAGGTATTCACAGAAACTGCAAAATCAGAATTGGATTTGAAGCTTGCTGAGTCTTTCTAAACTGTAGAAATGCAGGTGAATAAGGAGTCAGTTTTTAAGATGACTTTTTTGTAGTGTATTTTTAGAATGTGCAGCACTTTAGTGCAGCATTTCAAAGACTCATTTTCTGAGCATTAGGTTTTCAGTGCCTCTCCTTTAGCATATA
>NW_010588942.1:218308-290571 GCF_000705375.1 Tinamus guttatus | reverse complement strand
CTCACCTGCTGGGATTCAAAGTTTTGTTCTCTGGCACTGCCCCCTCACTGGTTCTCTCTCCTGCCCCCTCACTAACAGTGAAATTCAGGTTTAAAATTTGCAGCCCATTGGTCTGTCTTATCTTTCTTTCAAGTAATCTTCCAACCAAAGGTAAAAAATTTGTATCACTGGTGTAACTCAGTGCCAGACAGACTTAGTAATATCCAGCTTAGCAAAGCTCTAAGCCAGCTGTTCTGGCAACAGCTTTGAAAGATAATTTTCCAAAGCTCCTGTTCTACTCCAGAACCCACCTGAAGGTTATGTCTTGGATATCAAGAGCCTACTCTTAATCTACCTAAGAAGCATTTTCCAAATAAAAGACTGCTAGTCCACAAGATCTCTAATCTTGTCCAAAGGAAAAACAGAAGGGTAGTATCTGTATTTATCACTTCTTGCAAACAGCTGCTAAATTCATCACTCAGGTTCACTTATGATGTATTATTTAATAATATCTGAAAATACATTGTAAATGCAGGGTCTTTTCCTTGCCAGTTTATTTTAATATTATTGATTATTCTCTAAACCACTTATTGTGATTTTGCTCTGAAGCATTTAGCCTTTGGGCAAAGGTTCCAAAAGCAGCTTCTCAATTTATAGCCACAATTTTTGCTTAGGCAGTTCACAGCCTGAACAAAGCTGGCCTTTTATCTACACCAGTAAGGACAATTTTTACATGCAAAAAAATGCCCAGAACCTAAGTGCTTTTAGAAATTAGTCCTTACTTAGAAAGGTCTAAGTATATGGAATGTTGATTTATCCATTCTCCTTGATGTTGGCTAGAGCTTTGTTGTCAATTCACCTTAGCTACATGGGGATATGATGGAGGCTCCTTTGTCAGCAGTGGACTCCCTTCTCTCTGGAACCATTAGCAAGTTACTTAATGGCTTATATTTCCCCTTTTATTCAGTAGCAAGCTACTGAATTTTCTATTACTAGCATTCATCTTAGGAGGAACACACAGAGCATCTTTTTCTCCTAACCATAACTCATTTCTCTTGGAAGCAGATGGTTTTGGCAGGTTACCTTAGAGTAGCAAAGCTGTTTTCATCACAGGGCCTAGTAGCAGAGCAAATTAGTGCCTTTGAAGGTCTAGTAGGTCAAAAAAATACATATCAAGGCCAAGGAGGCATTACACAAGGCACTTGGATTGTGGTTTTGCCTGTGTAGAAGACTGCTGGAGTGACTGGTTTTAAACAAGCAGCTCCCATTCCCCCTTTCCACACCTCTGTTGCTTTCTCAGCTTTTACTGTATTCCCAGCCCTTTCTTTGTTCTAAAAAATTTTATCATCCAAGTGTTGAGCAAATAGGAATTTTAAGCTCAAATGTTTCTAGATTATATTCCAAGTGATAGATCTTTGACTTCTGTGTGGGAAGCAAGCAGAAGCACTGAAGCAGGGCGAGATCCTCACATCACGAGGCTGGAAGGACATCTCAGAACAGCAAAGCTCTTTGCATTGAAGTTCATCTGAAAGATTTTGGTCATCTGCACCCCAAAAGTACATCAGCAGGACCCAGGTATCCCCAAGTTTCACCAACACCTCAGGAAGCACTGGGGTTAGTAAACACCCTCTTGGCTGCTTTTTGCCTTGTCTCAAGCTCTCTGCTTTTCTTGCACTCTTGGCTGGAGGTTTGGCAGCCAGCCCAAGCTCAGGCTGCAGTTTGGTGACTGCTGCCCTGGGAAGTCCCCTGGTCACTGCTTCATAACAGCAAGCAGCTGCACCAGTTCATGGCCACATGCCTCCACAGCAGCCTGCTCCACCAACACTGTCCACAGCACTATTTGCCTTCCCATCCATCTCTGGCTGTCATAGGTGGGCTGAACAATTTTAGACCTATTTTTCTTCCTGCTTGCCAGGGTCATTCTGCACACAGAGTAGAACATCCATGCACACAACTGCTTTGTGATCAGGATGCCACACAGTGATCTGGCACCAGCACAGAAGACCTTGGAGCCAGGGTCATGGGAAGGTGAGTGAAGCAAAGCAGCCAGCAATGGCCACTGAAGGTGGATATAGTACCCTGACCTCTCCCAGCTACAGCCTATTTCATCACCAGCCTAAAGAGTAATTCCTTAAATTCTCCATTCATCAAACACCATCCTTCACCCCCATCTGATACTCCGTGATGAGTACCAGAGAGCCAACAAGCTTCATTCATGACACACAGATGGTAAAGTTTTCAGGGAAAAGGCACTCCCAAATTAAACAGAGCTGTCAGTCTAGCTCAGGTAGGTAAAATCACCACTGCACAGCCTGTGATTTGACACATGGTTAAGGAATATCTTTGCTGGACTGCACCTTAAAGATCTGTGATATGCCCTCCTAGCATCCTCACCTGAGTGAGCATAAAGCCTCATGGCTCATCTGTTTTGACTGGGGAGTCAAGCTTCAAGGCCAGTCCTGATGCAAGCCTTAGCAATATCTTGCCATACCATCTTTCTTTCCCCTCACCCTGAACAGCATGTCCTTCCCACCCTGCCCATGCAGCATTTTGGGTCTGTTATTTGCATAGGCACCCTGAGCATCCTCCATCCTGCCTGCTCAGCAGGTGACCTCTGGGAGCAGCAGTCACTAGACTGAAGGAGCCAGGAGTTGCTGCTGGCCCCCCAGATAAATAGCTGCAAGACGAGGCCAATGCCTTCACCTGTCTTCCCACTGGTGTAGACATGGGCATACCTTGGAAAACTGAACTGTTAATTGTAAAACAAGGACAAAAAGGATACTTTCTAAAATTAAGAAGAGCCAAGAATTAAAGACAGCCCTGAAAAAGGTTAAGGGCTTTGGGAGAGCCCTGTTACACTCAGTCATTCAAATCCACAGCTTTCTGGGAGCTGAGACACCACTCGGACCAAGGAGCATGCCTTGACCGCATGCATGGACAGCCTGGCACTTAAACTCCATGGAAATAGTTCCCAGCACAGAGAGGCTAAGCAATACTTTCCATTGGTGCTGCTTAGCCACATTTCTAGCAGGGATAAGACCTACCACTGTCAAGTGTATGCATGGTCTGCAAGGCATCCTTAGAACTGTGGGGCTGAACAAAGGCCTGAGGCCACCTCCAACACCCATGTCTCACAGGGTCTGCTAACGGGAAATCTCTCCAGGATCAAGACCCATAAGAATAATCTTGGCCTCCCTCTTGGAAGATTGAGCTAAATTCTCCCAAGAACAACTTGTCTGGAAAAAATTCCTGGGGGAGTCAGGGCATGAAGTGTCAAGACCTGTGGAACAGGATGAAAAGCATCCCAAACATTTCAATGCAAAAAAAAAATCTTTAAACTGAATGCAAATCAACAGAGTTCTTGGGTCTAGAGACTTCTTGCTTCATAAGAACCAGTTCACCCATCATTTAAAGATGATTCACACCCAGCTCCTGAACACAACTCCCATTTCTGCTAATCTAGCAGCTATTGTCTTTCATCCAGCCTTCATAGAGAGAAAAAAGCAAAAATAGATTGGTCCCAAGATAATCCTCTGGAACCCTTTAAAATTCCCAGAGCAGCCTGAAAAGCCACATGAGTATTACACTTCTGCTGAACTTGGAGGCACGGGAATGAAAGGGCAAGGAGGCCACTTGGGGAGGCCATTTGATGGATTTCTGGTCTCACGTACGAGGCCTTCAGTCAGCTCTGATTAAGCTGGTACATCCACGAGTACAGAGTGGTGCCACACCACAGTAACGCTTCCAGTCTGGGGCAGTACAGCCTGTTCAGGAATGAGCAAATTCAGCATTTCTTTTTTTCCTGTGGTAAGTGGACCTGTTGAGCACTAGGGGTTGTTTCTGGAGCTAGCACCGATCCCCTTCCATAGCACCATACGGCACCGACACTTCTCGTAACAGCTCTCCTGGCTTTTCCTAGTGCTACGAGGCCAAAACCACAGGACTGAATGATGGGAAAGAGCCCCACAACAATAAAATCTTTGCCAGCTAAATTGCAATGTGCTCATCGCCTTCGTATCACACTGCCTGTGCCTGCCTCCTGAAACAGCAGCTGCCCTGGGAAGCCACCCAGAAATCAGTGCAATCCAGACAGTTTATTACATTTGCATACCTATGTACAGCCCAGGACACAGCTTGAATCACAGGTCAATGGGAGCTGCAGGGATTCTCTACTTCTGGGGAAAATATATTCAGGCTAAAAGCAACTTCAAAAACACATGTTTAACCTGAATCCTTATCTTTTATCCCTTTAAATATCCAAGCGGCCACTTTTGCAAGCCTGCAGCCTGGACTCCAGCTACATTTATTTTCCTCTTTCATCCCAGCTGCAGCTCCTCAGAATTTATCTCTATGGTTAACTTCCCCTTTCATAATATTAGCACAGTTGAAGCACTTGCTTTCCTGTTGCAGGCAGTGATTATATAGCAAATTAACCACAAGCTGTTCAGTCCAAGTCCAGCAGTTGGAAAGATGCTCCTCTGAGTAATGGTTTGTGTAGTTGATGCTTTCATCTGTAATTTGCATGCGTAATAAATGCAGAAATAAAAAATGGGGTCTGTATTTTAAAAAAATAGCCTGGAATGAGACTGGGGGGGGCATTCAGGCAAGCTGACAGAGGGGAAGAGACCTCCAAGGGCTACATGCCAGAGCACTGCATCATTTCCTATGCAGGGAGGAGCGATCCACACACTTCTGCATGTGTTGGTATCAGCACACACATCACGGGCCTCCTGCCCAGCCTGATTTTACACAAGCAGAAGAGACTTGAAAAAAAATACAGCAAAAGTCCTTATTTGGTTTGTGCTAGTAAATAGATTTCAGCTCCTTCTACCAGCAGGGAGGTCAGGGCTGTGTATGCACATACACTGCTCAGGGGTACCGGAGGCTCATGATGGTGCCTCCTGAAGCCCTGCTGGGACATGTCCCTGCTGCTGGCCAGTGGTAGGACATGGAGCTGCCTTAGCTGGGCTGCAGGAAGCAGCTCATCTCAGGAGCTCAGCAAGGTCACATTGCCATAAGGGCAGGACACCCAAGGTGCAAGTGACTTCTCCCTTGGCAGGAGACCCTCCAGCACCACTCCAGCATAGAGGGCATAAAGCCAGGGCTGACTTGCATTTTTGTTTTGCCCCCCAAACAGTGGGCAAACCAAGGTGAGAAAACCCAGCTGAACACCCATCACTCAAGTGCCCACCTCACCTACCTGCATTTACCACTTGAGACGCAGGACACAGCCATCAGATTTTATTTACCTCCAGGTATTGCTATGAAGTCACTCTCAGGTGGCAGACTTAATTCAGAGGCCTCTTTCAGCAGTTGTTCCTCTATCCCACTTGTGAAATCTCAAGTTTTGGGCTTTGTGAACCCTCCACTAAAGAGCAGACCTCAGACTGCAGCCTCCCTGCATGCTGCAGCCTTTGCCATCAGCTTTGCCTGTGCACATGACCCTGGGGCACATTTTGTGGGATCCCTCCCACAGCTTGGGACCTGTGGACATGGCTCTGCTTGCTCAGGCAAGGCAGCACAAGGGAGGTGGCTTTGCCTCTCAGCAAGGATAACACAGCAGGGGAAACGAGGTCACCTTTGACTTCTGTTCCACAGAAGGACCCAGCTCCTGGTTTAATTAAATAAGCAGGGAAGGACAGGAGAGCTAGTTTCTTAATGAGATTTGGTAACACAATTACTCGCTACAATTAGGAACCAATGGAAAGGCTCCTTTCTAACACTTTTGAGGAGCCCAGCATTTCAAAATTGATTTATCTGATGCCATGGACGGACTTAAGCTTTGTTCTGTGTAACAGCAAGCATGTTTTTCAGCTCTAACCAAAAGAGATCACTTATGAATCAACACTTATTTATACTCTATATGTTAGGAGCTACTATAAATACATTAAGCTTCATAAACAGGCAGCTCCAGACAGGCCATGTTTCCCAGGACCCAGGCTCCCGGGTCACCTTTTCCTGCCATACACACACTGTCATACACATTCTGTCCATGCTGGTCTTTCTGATCCGGATCAAATTGCTTCAAGAGGGCTGAGCTCTGAAGCAGTAAGATCTGCATTGAGTTACCATAAGTTCAGACCTGATCTGTCTTCTTGTGTCATCCCTCTCGTAATCATTGCTATCTTTGCCTGCTTTCCACCTCTGAGTCTAGGGTCTGATTTAAGAGAAAATCCTCTTCCCAGTGATGCAGAAATGCAGCCACCACTTGATGTGCCCTGCTTGGAGCCAGCTGCCACAGAGTCCATGACAGGAATACACCCCAAAGCGGGTGGCTGAGATGGAAACTGGCTGCAGGGATCCCAAGTTCCTGCTTCTACCCAGGTAGAAGCCACGGTCCCTTGCAGAGGAAAACAGCAGCTCTTCATGACACCACCCTTAGTGGTTTCATGCTTCATTCTCTACCTAAGTATCAGGCATAGCACTGCTCCTTCATGCTCTGCTCATGCATCCTGGACATCATGCCCATCCTATCATGCATGGGCAGCAGCAGCCAGCACCAGGGAGCTCCTACATCAGGCAACAAGCAGCTGCAGGGTACCTGTGCTGGGGACAGAAGGGACAATACTGTCCTATGAGACTGCCAGGGCCACCCCCTCCAAGAATAAAGGTAAGAGGAGAATGAACAGCAAAGGCAAGGGAGGGAAGTTACACACTGCACAGAGGGGAGTGAGGGGGGAAAAAGATTGAATCTTCCTGGAGACCAGTGAGATTCTATAAACATAATCAAAATGTAATAGAAACTTTTTGGAAATGCTGTTAGAAGGAGAAAGCATCAATCTTCATGGAACTCCACTCAACAGGCTTTCTCCAGCTAATCAATCACGGTCAAGACATGGGCTGTCCCATCTGTCTGTGCAAGGGACCAGGAGGAGATTGCTAAGTGCCTGGGCTGGAGCTACCATCTCAGTACCAGGCAATTCATCATGCAGGAAGGTGCAGGGGGAGACAGGGAGAGGAAGGAAAATAATGCATAACACTAATAAAGCATCCCCCCGCCTTTATTCCCAAGCAATTTTTAGTAAAGGAGCCCAATCCAGAAGGCTCGTGAGTGGAGGGGTGGGAAGGAGGGATACGCACATGGGAGGAATCTGGGTACAAGATGCACTCCACTGACCACGGACAATAGCTGTCATCTGGGTACTGCCTGCACCGGCCACCTCACATCTGCACAGGGAAGTATTCGCATCCCTCTGCTCCCAGGATAGGCAGGAGGATGCAGAAAAGGATGGCAGAGACGGAAAATAGAGGAGAGCAAGGCAACTTCACCAGCTAACACTGGATGTGGCGGGGGCAAGCGACACTGTGCAAACAGCACTGCAGCACTGTTTAGATTGCTGCAGAAATTAAGAGTCTGCTTTTTCCCCCTAAATGCTTCTGTGACTATTTTGGGTGTCCTAGACAGCAAGCAAAGGGGAACTTGTGGGCTGCAGGTGACAAGCTGCATGCTGTCAGCCCCCAGGTCCCAGTGTTTGCCAGCCAGGACAGCAGGCTGGGGGTTTGCACGCTGCAGCAGGCAGCCTTGCACTGCTGCCCCACGAATCCCTGCTGGCTTTGAGACCTCCCTCCTCTCATAAATCCACACCATGCTAGAGACCCTCCCTCTATCAGCCCTTCACCTGACCAGGCCCCAGCCTCCCTAGTGCTCAGTATCTCTCCACATGACTACAGCAGCACAGGAACTCCAGCACACACCTTACAGCCACATGCACACACTCACATTTGCTTAAAAAGGTACTATTTTCTTTACTGAATATGTCCAGCAATGATGCAGCACAGTGAGACTTCCTTTCCATCCACCCTCCACCTTTCAAATCATGGAGATTTAAGACAACACCCTACAGACTTTAAGAAGTCTCTGCCTCCTTTGCAGGTTGCAAGGAGTCTTTGACTGCATCCCAGTTATCACATGTACATGCACAACTCCAGGTTGCACAAGTGCTGTGCAACTCTTAGCATCATAAGCAAAGACAGATTTACACTTTGCTGGCCTAAAAATCTTGTGAATTGCTCAGGTGAAATTCACAGAGTGGCACCAAACAGGTGGCCACCTGTTTGTTGTGGTCCAGCTTGTTCTGAGACCTATGAGGATTCAGTGGCTTCCAGTAAGTGTCTAAATTCATCCCTTTCTCTACAGATAAAAATAGACTCCACTTAAAAATGCAATGACACAGGATTTTAGCCACTACTGCAAGTGTAAATATAGCTGCATATTTAGCAGAAATATCCAGTAAATAATACTGACATCTCTAAGGGTGAAATTGTTGTAAGTTTAACTCCAAACTGACCAGATACAGACATGCATAACCACTATCTTCTAGGACCCACAAGCCAGCACAAAGCTTCACTCAAGTTTGACACATCAACAGAAAGCTTATGAACATTTCAAAAACATTAAGTTGTTTAAAACTCATCAATCCATCAACTCTTAGAAATGCAGAAAGTTCACACCTTGCTTACAGCCACCTCTTCTGTATATGCTCTCAAACATTTAAAGCCACCTCACTGATTTCATAATGTGCTTGCAACTCTAGCTAGTAGTCCACAATGCCCTCCTAGTCAGGCGTTAAGGCACAGCAGGGCAAAACCCAAAATAGAGATGTTACCAGTCCATGAAAGAGAGAACTCTTTAACTGAATGCAGCTGCTGCTCCTAGATCATAGTTTTCTCCAGCCTCACAATTAAAGCCACAAAAAAACACAAGGAAGGGACCATTCCTACAGCAGGGCTCTACATCCTCCAGCAGCTCCAGGAGGAACTCAGGAGCACACAAGCATAAATGCTTTTCTATTTGACTCCCCAAATCTTAGAAACTTCCCCCAGGAAAGGAAGGGGTTTGCAGACATGACTACAGCTCTTTCAAACCTCCTTACCTTTCCTTCTTTCATCTCATTATGGGTAACAAGAACTCAGACCATCACAAAGAAGATATGAGACACTACAGCCAAAAACAGTGAGATCCACCATCCAGAGCAAGCACACCCCAAACACAGCACCTCTCCTGGAGAACCATCCTTCTTCCTGCTCCTCTCCACGGGGGACCAAACACTAATGCCCCGTGAGCTCCCTTATGTACCATGCCCCTGGCCAGGGCAGGGAGGGGCAAGGAGAGCAGCCCTAGGGAATGACGGGGTGATTGGAAACACCTGTGGAGATGCTGCTTTCCAAAGCTGCTCTCAGCATCACAGCTGACCGCAATATCCTGCCTGCAGCCCAACCTCCAGGATCCAACCAGGCTGTAGGGCTAAGGACAAGTTTCTTGCAATAAAACTCTTTTTCTTTAGTTGATATACAGTTATTTCTCATCCACAATCTTCCTCCCTATTTGCTCTGCTTGTAAGCGACCTTTGGTCTAAGGTTTGTCATAATTATAACTGAGTTGTGGATTTCTATTAATAACATGGCTTTTCTATTTTATTTCCTGATTTGCTTTATATTTTTTGGAGCAAATATAAGGCTCATCAGACTCATTATATACCACCTGAGTATGAGCTTCACAGGTTCTTCAAATCATTGTCTGTTAATTCATCAAATTCCTCCAAGCTTTGGGGATTTTCAGAGGGTTTCATGGATTTAGGCAGTGTGGTGTAGTCTGGCCAAATCCTGCAGGTCACCTGCAAGCTCAACCATTCTCCTTTTTAATCTGAACATGGGTAGATAAAAGTGCAGACCCTGTTATGGTACCAGGAGGGAATACACCTAAATAATGTTATGGCTTAAAGAGCAAGGATGTGCTGTGTAAACTGCTATATAAACAGGCAAAATGTCATCCCTGGGCTTGTAGTTTGTGAGTATTGGAGACTGAATTTCCAGGCAACACCTAACTTAGGTCCTGAAGAGATTTCTAGGGAGAAGGAAGAAGGAGAGAGCTTTGCCCCCTGGTCCTGTCTGAGCCATCCCCCACACACAGATGCCTCAGGTGGAGATCTGTCCCGCTTATTGAGGAAGCGAAAGCGCCAGCAAAACCCCTGTCTTATTTGACATTTATTCTTCTAATGTGGAACCCTCTGATTTTACATTATTGCTAATAGAGAAAAAATACACAAATAATTAATAAATGCTAACTCGTCTCTGGGGTTTTCCCTTTTTTGCTTGTTTATTTTTGTATTATAAATGACATTCATTTTCTGCAACTCACAATAAATTGGCGGATGAGGAAAAGAGTCCAAAAGATGAGCCATAATCCTCAAGGGGATGAACAAGCTGTTGTTCCAATCAAGATGTATCCTGACAAATCAAGTTGGTGAAACCCATTAATTAGCACTTTTGGAAACAGTTGCAAAGTTAATTATTCTTCTTTCAGATGAAAGAAAGCTAATTTCTGGCATTTGCTTTGACAGTGACATGCCGTAACATTTTTAGAGTTGACATCCCTCAAGATAAATGATGCTCTGAAGTGTTCATGCAAACATTTTGACTGGGAGCCACTGTGGCGAGGTGACGGCACTGGCACTTTTTACTGCAAATATTTTGCGTCTGCCGGGATTGTGATCAAAGTTTGGAGGCAAAGAGAGAGGGAGGGAAAGCTTCTTTCCAAGGGAACTTTAGGGAGATTCTAGGTGATTCCTGCTTCTGATAAGAATAGAAAACATTGCACGGGCTGTTATTATAGCTAGAGAAACTCACTAGGGAATTTAAAGCTTTCTAGCAACTCCAGGACTGCTCTAGGTCAGCTTTTATGACCCTGTTTTTTTCATTTCCATTTCCTGAGTCTTGAAGTCAGGGCTCTGTAGAAGATGAGTAAAGAAAGCGTCTGTAAAACTCTGCAGCTGCATTAGAGGGGAGCTGCACGGCCATGAGAACGCACTA
Source organism: Tinamus guttatus (assembly GCF_000705375.1). Next base: position 279,783 of record NW_010588942.1, on the reverse strand, counting down.
AAAAGGAGGTGCTATTTGGAGAGTCCCAAGGCGACAAATGAGAGAACTAAATGACTTATCTAACAGGGCTGAAGTCTTCTCGGTAAATTAAGGAGGACCTAACTGGTTTAGCTGTTTTCTGAAAAAGGACATTTTCTAGAGCAGAGAGGAGACAGCCCATACCAGGTGATGGAAGGGGCCAGACTAGGAACATGGGAAGCCCCACTGGCACTGATGGACATGGCCACAAATCTAGGAATAATCAGAATGTTTCAGCTGAGTATCTGAAGACAAATTCACCCTTGGTTTCTCTCCTAACCAAGGGTCATGCAATGCATCCTCACACCCTCTTGCTGTCCTTGGTGGCCCTACACATTGTGGATTCTCCTCCATGCTCACTCGTACTTGCCTCAACACTCTCCATAGCTCACGCTTTCATGGTCAACACAAAATCTTCCAGCTTAACACAATGTGTTTCGGTATCACTAATGCTATTCTGAAGGGAAACCCTCTGTGATACATTGAAGCAGAAGGAACCAAGACTTTAGAGGAATTGTCCCCTAATAGCCCAGGCCTTAATAAATTAACAGACCAGTGTATTACTTAGGGGCCAGATGACCACCTTAGGAACCTGTTGCTTGTTTAATGAAATCCTGCAGAAATAATAGTTGCAGGCAGGTACATGAAGAAAGGAAATTGGTGGTAGAAAAAGTATTTCATTTGCTTTTCAATCAGTGGGTGGGGAGAAAAATTGGACAGGGAAGGTGATCTAAAGGACTACCTCGTTGGTATGCGATTCACACATGGCAAGGCAATCAAGAATGTGGAAACACCAGGTTGAGAGCGCTCGATCCAACGTAGGAGGGAAACAACACCTTTTCCATCAGGAGAGCCAAAAAAATGACATGTGCTAGCATGCAAAGCTTTGCAGACAGGCTCGCTGCCCTGAGACGGTTCAGTAAGGACGAGACACGGAAAATTATAACAAAATGAAATCTAATTGCTTCAAGCAGTTCTCCACTTCGCAAAGAGCAGGGAGGTGGCAGTCCTGAGCCGAGAGACTTGCCTTGCCGGCAGAGCACTGCCTTCCTTTTTGCATATTCCTCGGTCGTACATAATACTTATTGCTTCACAAATTGCAGGGATTATTTTCTCTTAAGTGCTAATGGTTTTAGAGACTGTAATTGGGGGTAGTGCTTGTAATTTAGTGCCAGAGAGGAAGGTACCTGTACAGTAGACTAACTTTTTCTCCCTGCGTACGTATGTGTGCACATAGTTACGGTGGGAATATGGGGAAAGAGCAAGTTCATTTACCAGTTCTCCACTCTTCACTTGTTTCTTCACTCTCCACTTGTTTGGAAGGTTTCAAGTTCATTTACCAGTTCTCCACTCTTCTGCTTGTTTGGAAGGTTTTAGAGGACAGCTTGTTGTGTGGCATTTGAACACTTATTGATGTAAAAAAAAAAATTTCTTACCAGTCCATCATCCATATTTCATCTCCTTTTATAGGGTTTGTGGTAATATATCTGGTTTATTTAATAATTGTAGCATGAAAAAAATCACTTATTTAGCAAAGCAAAATCAAGGACCAAAACAGTTTACTTGTCATTATATGTGCTGTGTTAAATTATGACTTAAAATAATTAGCTTTAAGTCCACTGTCTGATAATCTGCTCCATTTAAGATATTTATCAGCCTTGGCTTAACGTGTTGGTGTTTGATTTATTTAGCAATGCATGTATTTATTTACATTACAGCATCCAAGTGAGTTGTTCTTCTGAGATCACAGTCAAAGGTTAAACAGCTTGATCCATCCTGGGGCAGCACAAAAAGTGGAATAAACAAGCATGGAGAAACACATACCATGAGAAAGCAGGGTTAACGCTAAATTTACAGCCACAACAGGCATCACTCATTCAGCATTGCAAAACCAGCCTGTACAGTAACACGATGGTTGTATCCCCTGATAGCGAAACATTTATTGTAATTCTTGCAGTGTGATGAGAAAAAAAAGAGCCTGGAAAGTACGTTTGAAATGCAAGTGGAAATGTGAAGGCTGGGTAAGAAATGGAGGAGCCCAGAAATCAGGACATTCGGCAATGGGGGGAATCCCTCCACCCCTTGGCCACCAATCGCCAGCATGGCAGGGCCACAGTGCCTGGGAAGGTGTCCACCACCCCAGCACCACCACTATCATTTCTTCTGCCCCAAAACACCTCCCTTGTCCAGCCAGCAGGATCTGCATGTGTACATACAAGGATGTGCTTCCCAGACTGGCTGGGCTGGAATCTCTTAAATGTCCATCTCCTGGAGGCAGGTGATTGCATGTGAGCCAAAAAGCAACAAACATTTCTCCTCTTCTTGGGGCTGTAAAGCTCCAGAAATGACAGAAGGTTCTGGTCCGGGGTGCTGGAGGCGGACACAGGCCCCGGTGCCATGCTGATATCCCGTGTTGGACACGAAGCTCACGTGGGTCTGGGCCTACATTGGGCACCGGGCTCGCAGGGAGACGAACCAGGCACTAAATCCGCCGAATGGCTTCAAGCCAGGCCAAGCAGCAGCGCTGCTGTCCCTGGAGCTCGGCTTGGTGACAAGTTGCCACCCTGCTCCTGCAGCTTTTGGCTACAGCCAGAGCTGTGGGAAGGTGGATGGGTGCTCCCCGGCACGGGAGTGGGGACTGAACCAATAATTAAGCTATTAGCTAATTTATAGAATATTATTAGCTAGTTTATAGAATATGCATCCTAATTACTCTCTAATGTACTGGCTTCTTAATTAGCAGAGAAAAAGAGATTGTGTAACTTATTAATACAGGTGGTTACTTATTTCTATTTGTATACTTGAAGTCATGTCCCACTCCCGATCAGGATCCACTCTGTTGGATCAAAGGTGAAGCACAGACAGAACAAAGTCTGTCGTATTGGTGGGCTACATGCAGAAGTCAGTGCTATGGAGGGACATTTATTTTTGTCAAACCAGCTCATTGTGATGTGTTGTGAGAGTCACCAAGCAGCACAAGGAGCTGAGCTGCCACCACCCACATCACTACCTTGGGCCTGGATGTTCCGACAGTTCTGCGGATCTCAGCAGCGCCAAAGGGGAAAAAAATGGGGGGAAATGAAGCCTGAATGGGCAAAATGATGCCCAAGAACCTGGAGGTGAGGAGGCAGTTACATGCATGGGGTGATGCTGGCCTGGGCATGCAATCGAGGTGCCAGTGAGGGTTAGCTGCATCAAACAGAATGGAAGTATGGAGGTGCAAATTAAGAATAATCTCACCAGTGTTTAAGGGAAATCAGTGTTGGGCCAAATCAGACTTGGCCTGCTGAGTGACAGAGGCCTCTCTCTTTCATTCCTCGGTTAAAAGATCATTTTGCATTACATTGCAGTCCAAAGCTCCCTTCTCAAGAGAAAAAGGCCTCCCGGATTTTCTTGAAGGGGCTCAGAGATAAAAACTGATCACATTTCGCAGTAATTGGACCTTCATATCTATAATTGCATTGATTTCTCCTAAGTTTCAGGCATCGACTCTGAAGAGCGAGAGAGCATTGCAGCAGGATGCAGCTGCCAAGAATCCTGCTGCATTTGGGAGGTGTCAGGCTGGGAGCCTCACTGTAGTTTGGTAACTGGCATTGCAAATTGCTTTATGAACAGTTTAATGCATTTAAGAGGGTAATAATTCCAGATTCTACCATACAATTTGTTGCAGTGGTGCAGAAGCGTATCTAAAAACTTCCAGGGTGAAGGGAGGCAGGAGGAGGAGGGCGAAGAAGAAAGAAAAGCTGAGGGAAGGAGGGATTGCAGGGGGAGAGCTGGAATATCTAGTTGTTTTAATCATGCTTGATATTACACTATGAAATTATAATTAACTTAAGAAGTCAGTCAAAAAGAGTTAATAACTGTGGTGCACTGTGGCTAATTGGAAGCAGCACATGGAGGGGAAAAGAGACCCAGGCGACAAAGCTGCTAGGCCAGGGGCTACTGATTGAACTTGGCAAGCCAAAATGGGGAACGGGGTGCAAGGGCCTTCCAGCAGCTGAGAGGGTCAGCAGAAGCAAGGGCCAACATGCAAATAAGCAACCTTAATGGTGGATTGCAAAGCACTTCCCGAAAGACGCACATCAGCAATCTTCCCAGGGAGTGTGTGGGGGAAGCTGAGGCACAGAGACACAAAATGATTTGAAAAATGTCAACAGATGAAGAGGTAACACCCAACTTTTCTATAAGGCTGTGCTTATGTGTTTTTTGAATTGGAGAGTCCAGAGATTTCTTAGCTGTCAGAGTTAACTGTTCTAAATATCCCGTTTCTGTTCATCTGAGGGCAAAACTTTCCTAGTCACCTTGTTGTAGTCAGAAGGAATGAAGCTCTTAAAATGAGGGTACATTTATGGGCAAATCCTGGTTTTCTCCACCTGGGTTGCCTTAGTAATATCTCTGAGGTTATATATGTAAGTAGGAGTAGAATCAGAGTTGTGAGGTCTTCATTTCATGTGTGCTATGCCCATATGGGCATGCAGAGGGTTAATGAGCACACAAACTTGGATAGTGAGAGCATCTTGATGGTATTAATATCCCCAAATATTTATATGGATGGACATAATGTTGAATCCTCCTGGAGGCCAACAGCAATAAGGGTAGTGACACTGTAACTAGGAATGAGGGCTCTAGCAGAAATATTTGTCACACAGAAAGCATAGCCAGGAAAGCTGTGTGCATCAGACATTGGTGTCACCAATTGCTGTGACACCAGTAGAGCAGCAGCATATACATTTTCAGTCTAGAGAATGTATCGCAAGTGCTGGGCAATGGCTAGATATCAACACGGACAGAAAACACAAGAAGAAAATGGAGCAGAGTGGGACTAGGCCTGAAATCTCTTAAGAGGAAATCTGTGTCACTCAAAAGCTTGGGGGTTTCCAGGGCAGGGGGAAGCCCAGGGATGGGATGAGCTGTGGGGAGAACAGTCCCATCCTGACAGAGAGACTCTGACCAGGCTCAGGCATCAGGGCAGCACAGCTGGGAACATCTCTGCCAAGTGCTGGTGACCCTGTTCCTTACAGCAAAGGTACAGGGAGGAGAAGAGGGGACTGTGTCCATTAAATGAGAAAATATAGACAAAAACATGATGTTTTGGTTGAACTTTCAGGTCAGTTGTCCTTTTATTGGCCTTTGTCGCTCCCCATGGAAAAGTGCAGTGACTTAGGAGCAGTGCAGTGACCGGCCAGGCCAGGCCGGGCTGTCTGTGCTTCTAGAGCAGAGCTGAGGTTCCACTGCACATCCTGATCAGACCCTTCCTATTAGTCCCAAATTCAAGAATAGACCACTTGGGTGCAGGATTTCTCTGGTCAAACGCCTGTCCATGCCTCTGTGACTGGTGTAGCTGCCTTGTGGGGCTCAGTGGCCATCACTACTGAGGTACATTGCAAGACAGGAGGACTGGCTCCATCCTTGGCACTGTTTGCTCCTCTGCCCTCTCCTGTGGTGCTGTGAGGGACGCAGTTCTGGATGGCATTAAGAGCCAGGCAGGCTTTGCCTCGCCATGACATTTCCATCGTGCTGTGGCCTTGTTGCCCTATAGCAGTTGAAGAGGAGCTGGGTAGGGTTGTTTTGTGCTTTGGATTAATTATTACCCTTGGAAACCGTTACAAAATATAACCAATCTAATAACTTAGAACTTGCACACAACTGGAAACACCTTTAGAAGATAGCTACCTATCTATCTCATGTCTCCAAATGGGGCTTCTTTGGACCAAAATGAAGTAAAAAGTTCTACAGACATAAAAGAGTTTTCTCCCCACCCCACTGTTTTGATCTTATTCCCTGCCCATTTTTCGGTGACAACTCGGCCCCAGGGACAGACCAGAGTGAGGAGAAGGAGTGGAAGTGCCCTTTGACTAAGTGGGCATTAAATGTTGGCTAACAACCGAGAGACGCTGCGTGCCTGGAGAGTGGGGGAAGGTTAAGAAGAAAGGGAGAAGAGCTTTTCAATATGAGCATTCATGTAGTTTTGACAGGAGCCATTTATCATGGCTGTGGAAGGCGGCCCTGCCGCGGCTGCTGAAAGCCGCCCGGGTTAAACTTTCACCTGCCCCCGTGAAAGGCGGCCGGCGCCAGCCGGGGCCGCGCGGCCTGCGCCGCCCGTGCGGCCTTTCAGGCGCCGGCGGGAGGAAGGGCTGGGGCTCCCCAACAGCTTGTGCCCATCTGTTCTGCATGGAGAGAAACCCTGACAAGGAAGGGGGAGGGAGGGTGTGAGAGAGCCCTGCGCTTTCCGGAGGCTGGGAATGTGCCGGGCAGCCTGTGGGAATCTGGTGGTGTGCTGGGAACCCCAGGAGATGCTGCAAGAGAGTGTTGAGGATTTTGTCATCCCTTTTTGTCCCCCTAGTCCTATAAATCGTGGAGCAGTGCTCATGGGTGGACTGAGGATGATGGACACTTTGGGATGAGTGTGGATGGTGGTGTGGGGAGAGGGGTTAGCAGAACTGTGGGGCTGGGACACAGGAGATATGCCCTAGTGTGCAGAAATGTCCTCAGTGTGGAAGAGGTCCTGCCAGCATCCCTAGAAATCATCCCAAAGGAGCAGCATTATGCCTCGGGGAAAGCAGAAAAACATTCCCAGCATTCCCAACTGTACTCAGCTGGGATAATCCTTTGCCCTGGGATTTGTCATGGGAAGGGTGCAGGGTCTGCATTAGCCCACAGCGGTGGGAGCAGGTTCCAGTGCAGACAGAGGGGCAGGTCCTGCGTGGCTTTTCGCTATACTTGCAAACAGATTGAAAGTTTCCTGACAGAAACATTTTCTACTGAAAACGGGGATTTGCCTAAGTCAAAGCACTGCATTGCATAGAATGGATTTTGTTGAAATTTTCAATGGAATGACCAAAAACTTCCACCGATGCTTTATTTTCCAACAATGAGATGGCATTTAGCTACATTTTATTGTATTTTCAAAATTTTACTTACTGTATGTTAAGTATTAAACCTTTTAAATGGCTATATTTTACAGTGAATAAAAGAAGCCAGACTGTATCAAAAGTTTTAATCCTTATCAAAATGATTTTTTTTTAGTCTCCAACAACTTCAAGCTCTTTTTTTTTTTTTTTTTTTTTTTAATTTACTGCCCTTTCTTCACCCCCACAATGAGAATAACATATCATTTTGGCATCTCAAGCACTCTAATTTCTGCCTGGCCATGTTAAACTTCTTGCCTGTCTTTTCTCCACGTTTCAGTGAGACACATTAGCACCTGCCCATGCTCAGGCATGAGAGACAGCAATGGGACAATTCCTATTGTCAGGGAATGTGCAGAAATATTTCCCACATTGCATATAAAAAATACAATCCAGCAGTGCTCTTTCACCAGAAATAACCGCAGCCAACTTCCATTTGACAGCTACCCAATCCCTTGACCATGACACAGTACCCTGAGTAAGTGGGGGCGTGGAGTCACTCACCAAAGAGCTGACCTCACCTGACTGTATCTATCTCAAATGTAAGCTTCATGTTTAAGGCAATAATCCAGATTCTCTCTAGAGGTGAGAGAGAGAAAGAGGGAGGTACTACCGCAGAAGACAAGTTGTTCCCCTCCTAAATGACATGTCTAAGGCACTCTGCTGCATCCTTCGTCCAGTCAGGGACTCTGCATAAGAGGTTTAGCTAATTTTTAGACTGCGTAGGTTAGCTGAGGGTCAGATTTATCTCATCTCTTATCTGGTGTGTGTTTAACTCCAAAAGCTCTGGGACTTCTGATCACATTGAAACAACTTCACAGGAATACAAGTTGTTCGAAAGACTATTCAGAAAGCCCTCATGCCAGAGACTACGACTGCATTATAGTCAAAGCAGAAGGGGCATTAAGGGTACGGATATTCCCACCAGGGTTTTCATGTCATTAATTGGTGATCTTCTGACTCTGAAATAACATTTTCCCCCTCACATTTCTTATTTCATTATCCCCAGTTCAATACACATCAGTGCAGTATGAGGCAAACGAGTTAGATATATTAGGAATTATTTAAATTAGAGAGAGATGTATGGGTAGTTAAATGCTCAGTCTTCTATTCTACCCCAATTATGTATCAAATTACACTCAAATTATACCCAAATATGAATGTAGGGAGGTAGTCCTAAAATATGCAGGAGGTATTAGTGGGAGAAAGGTGAAACTAAGCAGGTGGTACAAGTAGATCTGAACTAATGCAATATGAAAACCTTGCAGCACTCTCATTTTCTGTTGTATCCTGTTATTACTAACATATACTTAAAACTTCTTTGCAAACAAGACTTCATAATGAATGACTGTCTGTCCCTCTGGTAGCTCATTCTCTGAACTTGGAGGAATCAGTTTATTTTTCCAATGCAAGAGAATTTTGCTCTTTATTTTAACATCCTTCTTATTTTCATTATTCTCTCCAAAAATAAGTGTGTTCCAGTAATAAAACAGGTTTGTCACACTGTCCAAAATCAAGGAGAGAGTGGGACAGATTGATGCCTCTTGAAATGGAGAGAGTATCTCTCTGTCTGCTTCCCACATAGCAAATTTCAATTCCTAATTGCCCTGGATGCAATTTGATGGTGCTTTCATAGTAACGTTGTGTGCTTACACTGAAAAGAACAAAACAAACAAAACACACAAACAAAAACAAATAAACAAAAAACAAACAAGCAAACAACAAACTCTGCCAAAACTCCTGTCACTAAATGAATTTTACTTTACTATTGTAACTTGTGTATTACAAGTGGATTGTTTATCTGCTGCAAGTGTATGCTGTTCTTTGCAAAATTCAGAAAGCCCCATGGTTTTAACTGCATTTCTCTGGATTTTGCAGTGATTTGGTCAGTTCATTAGAGTATTATCTTTTATCTCTAAAGTTGTTATTATCTCTAAGCTTGTTCTTGATTCTCCTTCTGAATATCTAGAACCTTGAGATGATGATGGATAATGATTGCCAATGGGAAAGACCCTTTTCTAAGGCCCTTTAAAATGAGTGGGAAGAATTTCCCCTGATGATGATGGATCAAACCTCAGTTGTGGCAGAACAAATATGTGGTAAGGTGGGGACCATGCTTTGACTGTATGCCTGGCTCTGTCATTGACACACTATAAAGGTTTTGCAAAGCTGTTTCTACAACCACACCTTGTTTTACTTGGTTAAATACCAGCCATTTATGGGACCATTACCCTTTGTTTGAAGAAATTATTCATTTCATGAACCTGATGCTGTTTATCTGTCCCAAGCTGAATAGCCCCGGCTTGCATCAGCACGGACCTGGAGGATCCTATTATTGCTTGTGGTATAGCCATCCAGCACCTAATAGCCCAACCCACCAGAATGGCCTCTTGCCCAAAAATCATTGGGAAAAGACACTGGAAAAGGACGTACATCACTGAAATATAGTGTTGCACAGCAACCAAACCAACCACTGTGCCTGACGGCCTCACTCCTGGCTCTTCGCCATTGCAGGCTGTGCTGAGACACCCGCACATTTCCCAGCTGCAGAGATGTTACTGGCATCAGCTTTGGAAAAAGTGGCAGATGGTCCCTGAAATGAGGTATCCATCCAGCAGAAAGAAGTAGCAAACTTCACAGTTGTGGGAAGCATCATCTTTCTGTTTCTTCTTTAAGAGGAGAAACCTCCCCGATGCCCAGACAAAACCCCCAACCCGCCAGCAAGGTAACTATGGTGTTTGAGAACCTTGGGATCTGACATCCACATTGTCCTGCTATTGATGTTATTACTGTGGCAGGGCAGGGTGCTAGCAAGCCCACAAGCAAGAGCAGCAGGTTTCCACCTCACACCTGGGGTGTCCCTCCTCATCAGCTGCTGCTGCTGAGAAATATGAAAATAAATTCTGAGTAGAGGAGATGGCCTATACCTTAGCATTGCTTCTATTTACAACACCAGTAGGAAGTGGAGAGAGGCCTGTACGACTTTGCTTTTCATAGGCAGAAGAGGAGACTGTGGCTAAGGCCCTGGCAACAGAGATCTCAAAAAACTGTAGTAAAACATAAGCACTCTGCTCCCACCCTGAGAACAGTCAAAAAGACATAATCTTCTGTGTGCTGAAAGAGCTGTGGATATTGCAGATATTGACTGCAATTCAGTCTAGTGACTGGATGTTAAAAAGATGTTAAAAAGATCACAGTTATGTGAGTTTATTGATGGATAAAGCAGTAGTCTTGAAGACTGAAGACACTTATTTCTGAACAAAACGCAGATGTACAGAAATACAACACAGAAAATACATAGGACTGACTAGCCAGTGTCGCCAGCCTCTAAAAGTGGCAGAACTAGGTCATGTTTTACTCCAGTTGTGTTGTGTAGCATTTTAGTTTGTTTATTTGGCGCATAATTCCTGGCTAGGCTATAGCAGCTTGTGGCTTGACATTTGAAATTCAACCTCTAAGTGGCAATGGCTGTTTTTGATTTGACACTTAGGTCCTGTATTACATCTTTATTTTCTTATTGGACAGACATGACTTCTAGAATTAGAGGTTTGCTTGGTTCACATAATACCATTTCTAAATTCAGCATTTGCCTCTAAAACTTTAGGACAGAAACTCTAGGTTTCTTTGTGTTTGTGGTGTACCCAGCACAGAGTCCTAATCCAGCAGGGACTAATGTGTTTTACACATTACATTTTACAATACTTTTAGGCAGACAGCTAGCCCGTTGTTTCCTTGAATATGGCTTTTACATTCCTGATAAAGCAGAAAGGGGATCTGACTGCAAATCAAAGCAAATTTGTTTTAAAATTCTATGATTTTTTTTTCTAAAAGACTGTTTTTCTAGCCCCTGCCTTTTGTGTTTCTGCTCTGTCTCTCTTGCACTGTACAGTAGTAGGATCTGAAAATGTTCACCACGTCCTACAATGTTAGGCCTGACTTTTCACTCTGATGTCCCTTTGCACACCACAGGGGCATGGCTCCAGAGGGGAAGAAAAAATCTATTTGCATCCAATCGACTGAGCGCTTTAAGTGCCGAAACTAGTAGACGAAACGAGTTTATTAGATTATCATTGTGGAAGTTAATAAAGAATTAATTTCTCTTCATGTGACATCCAAAGGCAGTTATTTCAGTGGCCTGTCCATTTACACAAAGCCAAGTATTTGTCAAGTGTCAAACCCAATTCCCATGACCCAGGCCTCCTCAATAATTCTAGATTAGGAATACCCTTAAATGACATTACAAAAATTTTATTCCAAGATGCATTGAGCTCTTGGGACTACTCAGGAATTTCAGGTTAGTGAAGGTTATGTAGTCAGCAAAAGCTTGTTGGATATAAGATCTGGAATGGAAGAAGACTGTGTGCAATATATCTGTGACAGCAGAAGCCAGAGTGTAAGAACAAAGATGCAGATTTCCAAAAGGAAGTCTTCAGTTCTCTTTCTCTCTCCTGGGCATGATGCAAAGCTGCTTATGTGCATTGCAAAACAACTAGCCAGTGTGGTCTCCAGCAACGCAGATCTGTTGTGCTGCTGTAGGAAGAACAGCGAGGTGCAGGGAGGAGGAGGAGGCAGAATAAAGTCATCAATTATTGCCATGGGAATTAAATGCTATAAACATCTTCATTCAGGAAAGCAGTTATGATTTTTGCACAATTTCAACTACCCTGTCAGGTAGAAAATGCAAGAAAGCGGGATCTCTTTTTGTTTTCCTCCTGATCTGCAGAGCTTATTAATTTTACCTTTGATCACTGGAAATATAAAATATACTGGATGGACACAGGGCCTCTTCTCATTCCTCCTAGAGGGAATTGGTGTAGGATGGGACTTAGATACAGGTTGTAGGTAAGTGATGATGCATACGGACAAAAGGAAAAAAAGAAAGGAAAGGAAAGGAAAGGAAAGGAAAGGAAAGGAAAGGAAAGGAAAGGAAAGGAAAGGAAAGGAAAGGAAAGGAAAGGAAAGGAAAGGAAAGGAAAGGAAAGGAAAGGGAAAGGGAAAGGGAAAGGGAAAGGGAAAGGGAAAGGGAAAGGGAAAGGGAAAGGGAAAGGGAAAGGGAAAGGGAAAGGAAAGGAAAGGAAAGGAAAGGAAAGGAAAGGAAAGGAAAGGAAAGGAAAGGAAAAGGGGAAAGGAAAAGAAAGGAAGGGAAATATGTCTTTATAGCATATGGCCCACCAAAAAAGAGAAACTTTCTGCATACATTGACATCATTGTATTTCAAGGTTATATGAAAATTAGAAATTAGATGGCAATTAGCAGGAGCAGGTGCTGAGCACCGGACCCTTTTGGTTGGAATAATGTACCTTTAAAATATAAATAGACAGTCACAAGCATTGCTTTAATCATTAATAATTTTTCATTTGAAGTAGTCACTCCATCATCTCAACAAATGAATTTCCTCCCTCCCTCCATTGCCTCCATTTCTCATGTTCTCATTGCCAAGACAGTATGAATGCTTCTACCTCAGCTTCTGATTAAAGCTGAAATAAATATTGCTTGGTGGGGACACGCTTGCCAGCAGGAGATAGGATCCAGGGATCTGTCCTTGCAAGTTTCTGCACACAGGGAAAGCAATTGTCTGGAGTTATACTTGTTCTCTGACTCTATCCCTGTATCTTCTCTAATGATGTCAGAGGTGGCTGTGAACAAAGCCTGGGATGAAGAACGGATATTTCACACCCTTGCTCTCCTGCAACAACTCATGGCCCAGCAAGTTCCATAGACTCCTGAGATGAGACCTGGATTCATCTCAGCTAACCTTCATTTCAGCTACCTAGAAGTTAAATGACTAATTTAAGCTACAGTCTAGACTTCCTCGACTACCCTGGGAAAGAGACAGGGACCTCTGGAGACTGATTCATCTACCCCAAGATGCTGCCCCAGGCAGAAGAGATGAATCGTCCTTCTGAGGCACCCACCACCTCTCTTGATTACAGACGAAACTTGAGCTACCGGCTTAGACGAGTGCCCAGCCTTGGGAAGCTATGCTGAGCTGTGTCCTGACCAAAGGAGCTTGTCCACATGAATAAGCTAGAACTAAATCTTTCTTGTCAAAACCTGGTTAATAGCTTCAGACAACAGTCTTAAGCAACATAAAAAACAAAACAAAACAAAACAAAACAAAAAACATATACAATGTCCATAATACATTTGCTATACAGTTTTAAGCAGATGCTCAAATTTCATGCTTATTCAGGTTTAGCTTTATCCAAGTGCAGCTTTGTGATTAAAACTAAGCATGTGCTTGGTTGCTTTGATGAACTAGGATGGACTAGGATGTTTCGTGCTGTCTTCAAAGCTATGTGGAGCTACACGAATATTGGAGACCAGCGAGAGGACTTTGCCCTAGTGCAAAGGACATGTGCCAAACGCTACGGGCTGTTTAAAATGTTCTTGTTAGGAGCTTAAGTGCAACTGTGATTTAGGAAGTTTTAAAATATAAACAGATTAGGATTCACAGGATGTCCTGTGCAAAAAGTATAATTTATGTGCACAGGAATTACGATTGCCATAGTTTCTTCCAAAACAAATCTGAAAAAGGTTTTTTTAGCTAGTTATTTGACAGGCAATCGTCATATCTGCAAGTAGTGGGGAATAATTACCTATGGAAGTTGAGGCCCTGACTGGAATTTTGTCCTAACCGCAACAATTCACCATCAGGATTGCAGAAACAGCTGTAGTCTCCTCCTTTCAGCCTCCAAGGAGCTGCATTTTCTCCCACAAATGCTCTCTATGCCCTTCTGTCCAAATTAGCCTGAGTGGGCAATATGGCACGAATGCACAAATGCCTACATCAATGAAAGGCACTGCAAAGTCGATGAATAATTTTTCCTTAAATATTTCCTGTTCAAGTATCTGGAAAGAGAGAAAATCAGTCAGACTGGATGTCATTCTCTAACAGACAGGTCACAAACTGCTCTGACACGTTACAGATCCTCCTGTCAGAGCCATTGTGCCATAGAAGTTCACCCTGTTTATATGATGTTATCCACCTCAGACTTCACAGCCCCAGGCCACCAGTCCTCTGGCAGCCAACTGAACACCATGGCTTCAGGATTGATGTTTGCAGCCTATCCACAGTGGATGATCAATGGAGGGACAGAAGGATGGGAGCGTTTCTGCTGTGACCGTTGCCCATGGTGTTAGCCCCTCAGCAGGATGATGAAAGGTTTCCACCACTTGACCTTGGTCAAGTTTAGACAGCTCAGCTCTGTTTACATTCCCGCGGCCCAACGCGTGCTGACTTCGCACTGCTGCTAAGGACAGGGAGGCGACACTAGTGGGATACAGGGATGGGGTTGGGCACCAGGGAGAGGGTCTGTCATAACAGTATTGTCCTTGCTGTGGCTGATCCTCATTGGAAATACAGCTGTTCTGGAGCTATAATACAGAAACAGGGATCTTGGGAAGAACTTTTTCCTTTCTCCCAGGAGGGTCTTGAGAGTTGACTTTGATTTAGAGCTTTGCCTGCCTCCTCCTATTGAAATTCTTTAAATGATTCACATTTCTTTCTTTTCTTAGCAGAAAACCTCCATATCTTTTAATACTTGGCATTTCTGGCAGCAGAAATTCTGAAATTCCTCTCTGTCAGGAACATTCAAATGGAAATGTGAGCTGATGCCTTAGGGTCGGTAGCAAGCTTCATTGCCTTGGGCTACTAAAGCCAGCACCAGGCACTAACTAAGGGTAATATTTGCTTGGGAATTGGCATTGTGAGGTTTGAATTGAAGCGAGTGTGAAGTTCAATAGTGGGGCCCGTTGTTGGAGCTGAGACCTTCTAAAACCTTTGATGATCCTGTCTTGATAACCACTACCAAAACACATTCCCAGAGTTCATTTTTGCCTCTCACAAATAAGTGCCGTAGCTGGCATCCTTGGGTGAGCTGGCGAGTCCTCTGGCTGGATTTGGGCAATGTGTCTCTCCCCTGTTGCCCTCCTCAGCTGGCTCAGGGGATGACTCTCCTGCTCGGTGCCATGACAGCAACCCCATGAAACTGGTCTGTCCCAAGGAAGGGAAGACGTTTTGTCCAGCAGGGAAGATGCTGCGTGTCAGGAGCTGATGGGAGAGCCATGCACGGGGGAAAGGAGGGGCAGCGTGCTTAGCTCGTGATGTTGTCGTGGCAGCCGATGGGGCCCTTGGGAGAGGGCATCTGAGGAAAAGTTAAACTTTAACCAGCCGCAGTCGGCCCTGCTCGCACTCCTGGGAGCAGCGCCTACGGAGAGCCTGGGCTGCCATGGAGGCACGTGGGTATGAGCATGAGGGAGATGTTCCCCCGCGTATCTGCCTCCCTGCCCGCTGCCGTTCACTGCTGCGGCCCGACGGGACCTTTGAGAGGGCTCCTGTCGCGTCCCGGCCGCGTGGGTGCCGCTTGGCGGGGGGCGTCCTCGGAGAACAGCTTTGTCCCTGGGTCATTCCTCTCCTTCCTGTCTCTGGAAGCTGCAGGACCCTGATGAATGACTCCCCATATCCTGATCAAAAAGTCTCACTAACAGTTTTAGTGTGTTTGTGTCCCCCTAGTTAAGATAAATTAGACAGCCTAATGAGACTGATTAGTCTTTGGCTGCGACCCTTGGCCTTTAGGATGTACTTTGAGCTAATAGAGAGAATGGGGATTATAGGCTGTGATAATGTGCTTGTGTTGGCCTTTTAAAGGAAAACACATTTATTGCTACTTAGAGGAAATTGATCTAATTGTGCTGGAAGCGTTTCTTCGGACTGAACATGGAATTTTTATTAAGTAGACCACTAATGTTGCCAAGATAGCCAGATTTGAAATGGGTGAGAGAGATTTTAAGAAGAGTCCGCATGGAAATCTCTCCATCTGCCTCCCCAGCTGATAAGTTTTGCTGGTCCTTACTTTGATCTGCTGCTCTCTGAGTCACACAGCGGAGCACTAGAAACTTGGACTGCAGTTCCCAGGTCTGATGGCTCAGGTCCAAATGAACAAATCATCAAAGACATCAGTCATGTTTTCACATTGACTAAGGGTTCAACTATTTGATTTGCAAAATAAAATCGTTCCCTAGTTACCAGGATCCCTGGAGGCAAATGCAGAAACAACCTCATGTAGTGTTTCTGAGCACAACCTGAATACCAAGATGCTGAGGGGTCCACTCCTGCCCTATGGAGAAGGTCTAATTTCATAGCCAGGAGCCTCTGTTTTTCTGCTTCACACAGAAAGGAATCACTTGTGTCCCTGGCAGTTTTCTCCAATGATGTCAGTTGGTGCAGTGGAAGATACTGCTTCTTCCTATAAGCCCTCCCCTTTCTCAATGCGTTATTACCTTTTTGGCCTTGTTTCATTATGGACTGAAGCTCTGGGAGTGCTTGTTCCAACAGATTTGGAGGTTTTCGTTTGTTTCCAACAGTCTTTGACAAAAGGCACAGCTTTCCACTCTGAAAAGTTTTGTGAAACTGAACAATGCTGACTGCGGAAACAGAGTAATTCTCCAAAGGGGGAAATTGCTGTTCACGTGAACTCTTGTGGCTGAAGCATTTATAAGAACTCTTAAGACTTGGGGAAAGTCCTAGCTGGAGATCCCCGTCAGCAAAATCTCAATAAAATAAAGTATTTCAAGGTCAAGAACTTCTTGTTCCTACCAGTCTTTCTTCTGCCTCTGGGCATGCTGGGTTATAGATGCACAGCTACCAGCATGGACATCATCTACGAGTAACTGAGAACTTTGGTACTGAAAGCGTCACCAGCTACTGTGTTAGCCACTGCAGCATGCTTTTATGAAACTGTAGCACTCAGACATGGCTATGACCTATAACAGTAGCTGGGGTCATCCATTAAAGGACTACTGAAGATCCGTGCATGTTGCTGTTTTTCTGGGCTTCCAGTCATGTGTACTGTTAATGATGGCAATGATGTTCTTA
Source organism: Tinamus guttatus (assembly GCF_000705375.1). Next base: position 262,980 of record NW_010588942.1, on the reverse strand, counting down.
CGCAGAACTAATTTGCAGGCCTCTGAGGAGAGGTGGAGGCAATTTTGTGGTTCTCAGCATCCCTAGATCCCTAGCATCACTTCAGGGAGATGGCAAAGCCTTCTGAAGTGTCTTTGTGGATAAACCGCTTTGTGGATAAACCCTACAGGACAAACTACTTGTTCCACCTCATGTTTTACATGAAGAAACTTTCTATGAGGTATCAAAGCCTACACCAACACCAAGGAAGGGGTCTAACTGTAGAAATTATGCCTGAGAATACTATCTACCACAGGATCAATAAACACAGAAGACCCTCTCGTCTCATTCCTACCCTTCACTAGAGGGCAGTTGCAGTGTTCATTGGTTTATGAACACTGAAATCACCACATACTCACACAAGGTAGGATATAAAGACAACTCCAGGGCCTCTCTCTTAGCAGACTATAATTGCAATTATAATTTTGCCAGGACAACAGGGCTGAAGTGTTTAATCTATGGTGAAAAATGACATCTTGATCAAGAGCCCAAACCTGGATCAAGCCTATTCGGGAAGTGTCTGCGTCCCACCGAGCTCCTTGTGCAGAGCAAGGAAGCTGTGGTGGCTGGGGATGACACGCCAGGTGACAGGGGGAGGGTGGCTGAGGGCCTGCAGCGAGGCTGGATTTCCTGTGTCCTCAGTGTGCAGGGGTCAGCACCACACCAGACTGGACATAGACAAGGCAGCAAGAACTCTTGTGAAAGCAGAAAAATACCCTTAAAAATGAAACCTACCCCCCACCAAAGCCACACACCACAATTAGAAACAAAGACAAACAAAAATAAACTATAAAATACATGAATTGGAGAGCATTACGACAAATTAATGGACTACATGAAAAGTGGTTCCTTCAGGAAAATTTCAAAGTGTTCTTAAATGCTTCAGCAATCACCAGCGACTCCAGACAGAGACAAAAGGATGATTTTCCAGCCCACAATAAAGTGCCAGGGCCCTGCCAGCCTCACCCACAGCCTGGCTGCATGAAGGGCTCCATGTTCTCATTCCTTTGTTCTTTGACCAGATAGTGCTGCACTTGGGAAATGGGATCCCTCCTGGTTTGTGATTTATGGTGATTCCCTGAGGGAGAATCTCCCCAGTGCAAAATGTATTTTGAGGCATTGGGCAGGGTGGGAATGGGTTATTACGAGTGTGGCAAGAACTGCAGCTCTGGTTTGCGGGAAGCTCTGTGAGAGGCGCATGTTTTTCCAAAGCATTGACCCAGAGACACCAAGGGTGCCATTTCATAGAAGGTGGAGCTAGTGGAGGGACAAAACCAAGAGCTGTAGCATTCACAGTGGTTCCACTACACAAAATACATGTGACTTGTGTCCAGATACAGAACGTGGTAAGGGTTTTTTTGCTATGTCCTATCTGGGGGTGGGGGACATCAGCCTTTCTGCTGGGTGGCTCACTAAGGCTCTTAAACATCCAAGTAAACAGCTATGCATGTCTATATACTTATAAAATGTTAATACAGCAATAGGCTTGTGAAAATATCATTCTGTTTTGTGGTATCCTCTCCAGGAGCCTTGAAGGGGCCTCCCGTATTTTATAATACCCCCATTGCTCCTGCTGTGCTGTCTGGGGATCACCCCATCATCATCCATTCCTTTAGGAGAGGAGAGAGTCACTGGTAAAGATGGCCAAGACCAGAGCCATCTGGTTGAGGTTTGTTCTGTCAGAGCTTGTTGCCTGAGTATGTGGCTTAGCAGCAGCATTGCCTGAAACTACAAATATTGCTGCCAAGCATGGCAATTACTAGAGGGTCTTAGCAGATAGGAGAATCCGCCTTGGATGGGATAGCTGTTATGCGGTCAAATAACAGGCCCTGCAGTCCTTTATTTCATTTGTTGCCAATGATCTGGCCCCATTTCCACCCCATGAAGCTGTGCTCCCCCTGTTTTTCTGCTAAGAGCAGCAGCAATGTCTGTACTGAGCTTACTGCCAGGTTTCGCACGCTCTTTTATTCTCAGAAAGTCACTGGAGGTCTCTGGGTAGGTTGTGCGCCTGTGGCTTGAAAACCAAGGGAACACACATGAAAAACAACTCCGTTTTATCAGGTCTTTCCTCTCTGACGTCACCTGATCACTAGTTAGGATGATCCTTGGCACTTTCCACATTTGGGCACCTTACAGGAAATACCTATTATCAGCCTTTTACAGCCGTGGCAATGAGGCCTATCTCAGACAAGGTCAAAGTGGACCCGTGGGGCTGAGAGCAGAATTATTGAGTTGTTCTCTTCCCCACCTATGTACCAGTCCTGTTTTTCTGAGAGGTGACACAGCTGATCAAAGGTTTGAGCCACAGCCCTGAAGTCAAAGGAAAGACTCCTAAGCAGACATAAATCACTTTACAATGCTCTATTACAAGTGATAAATCCTGCACTTTGCCACCTTTCCATGAAGTGCTTTAAGATGCTGAGACATCGGAGAAGAGATGTAGGAGTAGGTGCTCAGACAGTGTACCACCACCTGAGAGGAACTATGACCAGATATATATCAGCTGCAGATCTGTTCCATAAATGTTGTCTGGTCTTAACCCTGGATTTGTCCAAATTAAATAGAAAGAACAGCCACCTTCCAACTGCAACTGCTATATTTTACACTCATTCAGTGGGAGATCAATACTCAGATTTCTCAAAGAGAACTGAAAATCTCAGCAACAAAGTCCCTGCTTGTTAAATATTTCTATTGCAAGCAGCCACACAAAAAAAGAAAGTCTTACTCTAATAGGGCATTTAAGATTTATGTGGAAAAAAAAGGCAGAAAATATTTAATTACAAATCCATATTACTTCAGTGTTATTCCTGCCAAAACACAGTTTATTATGGCCATACGAGCACTGATTGGAGAAGAGCTGTTTATGAATAAGATTACCTGTGAGAATAAGTTGCAGGAATGAAGTCTTTTACCAAATAACTCACAATATTTCAAGTGGCAACTTTCCCATCTTTACTTAAAGATTAATTTCAGAAGTCACTGCAGATAATTGTGTTGAACAACAACACAAAGTCTGCAGTCCAGACTTTGTGCTAGGTTTCAGAAACATTTGATGAATGCACTTCAAATTTTGTTAAACTGTCTGTTTGTGTCAAAAACCAAATGCTAATCATTTGAGATTTTTTAGTCTTTGCAAAGTGAAACATTCAGATTTTTCAACTCATGATAATGTGGCATTTCCAAACCTCCCTTCACATTAATTAAAACACTCCAAACAAAACCAAAATGCTTTGCCCAGCTCAGAACAGGTTGATATTGGCTTGTCAGAATTTAGAAATCAAAAATTGGGGTGACCATAGAAGAAAACCTTTCTGCTGGTGTGCATGCCAGAATCTGGGGAGAATTCTCTCAGGTCCAAAGTGCTGTTATTTGCTCTATTCCTAATGATGGAGAATATACCTGGTACCCCTATGAAATTCAAGGGGACCTTTCCAAGCTCTCCCTCCCTCTGGACTTGATCTTGTGTCTAGAGGTCTCCAAAGGTCTCTACTACCTTTATTTTAACTTGATATTTATCAGGGCAAGAACAAGGCCTTCATAGCATCTGCCATTCGGCATGATGGCAAGCAAAGAATAGCCTCCAGCTGCCACTAAATCAAGTAGAGTTACATCAGGGTTGATGTTGCTTGAAATTCTTGCATCAGCGCTCCAGAGCCAGAGAAGAAAAAACAAAGAAAAAATGGAGATAGGAGAAAATAAACTACATGCTTCTGTTTTGAATAAGAAGCAATCAGTCCTTTGCCTTTTATTGGCAGCACTGATTTAGAGAGAATAATGGGATAGGACCCACCAAGGGCTGGGTTTTTTGAAGCTGTCTGGCACCCTTTGCCTATCAGTGGGATTTGGGTGTTCAGCTCCTTTCTGTCCTCATACTGAAATGTTATTGCCATTAGGTAGCTGCTCACTGTCTTGTCTGTATGTGTTGAGCTGGCCTGGGTCTCTGTCCATGAGGGACTTCTCTTTGTACTTTTTACACGTATAGTCATCTGACTTCAGCAAATGTGCAGCAGGTCCACATTCAGGCTAATAGTCTTATTATACAGTTGTAGAATAGATCTATATCCAGACATTTGTCCCTTTGTCCTAGATCATGAGAGAAATTTCATTATAGTGGCACAACTATTGAATATTTTGGGCATTTATTAGTCCTGTCCTGGGAAAAGACATTTGTTTTAGGCCCCAGGGTCACTCTGGTCTTGGTGTTGGTTGACCTTTCCAACTATCTTGCCTTCACTCCTTCTCTTGCCCTAGCTCACTTGCTACACAGGGTGTTACAAAACAGCTGAATTTTAGGGAGTTCTAGAACAGGATTTGAAGGTGAAATGTGGACAGATCTCTACAAGGATACAGTAGCTTTTGCCCCAGTAGTATGCTTGTGCATGTAAATAATGAGCTGTTTTAAATTTGGGGGTGAAAGGCTGGAAAGAAAAATAGTTACTTTCACTCATCAAAGCACCAAAAAGAATCCACTATGATTTGGCAGTTTTCTATCTGGGACCTGCAATTTCTTCTGGAAGTGATCCGCAAGCATCAGTCGCAGTCAGAGCTTGGGCTCCTCCACCTCCGTGGATGAGTTTTGGCATTTGCAGCCTTGCTGGAATTCCCCCCCACAGAAGCAACCAGATGCTAATGCCAAGAAGTTTCTTCCTGAGTGGAGGACTCCTTTTAGGACACATTTTCAGTGGGATACATTCAAATTCATGGCATGTTTTAATGACTTGAGAAAGAAATGGCAAAATCATTATAAATACAACAAAGGAATTGAATGGCTGCTGCAACGTACACAAAGTTTTGGTGATATTATGTTGGTACCACTCTGTAGACAGTCACTGGAGTGAGAAGGAGGTAGATTAAGATAAACTATATATCTGTTACAGGCTATCTGAGTACAGAAAAGAGTGATGCTCTTGCTCAGGGGCTGAGGGAGAAAAAAAAAAGGCAGATTTTGAAAAGATGAATATTTGAAAACACCAACTGCTGCAGTTACTGCAGGCATGTTTACCAGCACTCTGCAATGCACCAGAATGGATCTACAGGGATCGGAAGTAAAAACGAATGGGGCTTCTGCTTCTGGGATCACACTGAACAGCCTGAGCAACTTGTTGGAAGCTGGCCCTTCCTCTGTAAGGGGAACAACATGAAATGCTGTTAAACTCAGATGCAGAACCAAGCTCCTGTGTTTGTAACAAGAGAAACTCCTGTGCATTAAAGGGCTTATGAGAAAATGTGTAGGATTTCATTGGGATTCCTAGTACAAAATACTTCTAATTGCAAGGAAGTAGGATTTATTCAGCATAAAGCTACACTGGGATTTTGAGTTTTGAGAGGATGACATCAGAAAGTATTTTTAAGAAAGTTTAGAAATAAACTTTCTAAATTTACATTGCCCTCTCAGGAACCTTTCATTTGTGACTTCAAGTATCAAGCTACGCAACCCCCTTTCCACTGTTCCTATTTGATATATGGGGAAACTGCATGGAAGCATGAAATATCTCAGATGGTGGACTTAAAATTGGGACTGCTGAAACAAATATAACAAATCTGGAGGCCAAACAGGAATAGGTATGCCAGTAAAAACATTTCTAGGTTGCTCTTGTTCTGTAACCACAAGGGCAGTTTCACAGTTGAAAGCTCGCACAAATTCTGAAGTAGAATAGTTAGAAACATGAGCTAAAGCACCTGTGGAAGTTTGTTTTATGCACTCTGCAACTTATCCTTTCCCATAAAATGAATCTCTAATGTAAATCACTTTTATACAGCTATACCTGCATTCATACTGTGGCCTTCTGAACAATCACACCTCTGAAAATTGATCGGCTCTAACTCAGAGGATCTGAGTCTTGGACTAAAGACCATGAGGTGACACCGTAAGATTGCTCTAGGAAGCCCCAGCCGTGCAGTTTGGAGGAGCTGTGCCTTGGCCGCGCTCATGGGGAGCTTTGAGTAGCTCTGGAATCTCAACACCTCGACTAATTCCCACTTGTGTTTCCTTGTATTTTTACTGGTTGTCCTTTCCACTTCTGCCTCTCAGATTACTAGGGCCAGTGACAAGGAAATATGGGAAGAGCCACTCAATCAAATTACAAAACATTAAAAAGGTCAAGCGCATACAGGTTGCTTTCACACCATGCATGGGAATCAGATTTCCTCGTATCTCAGTAAAAGTGACAGATAACGTTAACCAGACCAGATAACGTTAACCAAATGGGATCTCAGAAGTCTAAAAGTGGGCATTATTTGCCAGTGGATCTTTATTTCAGACAGAAGTGCATGAAGGTTAGATTTCCTTGTAGCTTCTGCCCTGTGGGTGAAAAGCGTGCCTTTCCCACCAGCATAACCCTAGCAGCAACGTGAGAGCTTCTGCAGATCCAGTGGTGCTGCAGGGAGATGGAAACGGAACAGCAAATGGGAGGAACAATTGCTCTGGAACGATATTTCTGGGGAACAACTTCCACTGGCAAAGAACAAAGGAGATGGATGGGATGGCCGAAGCCCTGACAATCACTGCTTTGATAGTCCCTTCCACACAGTAACCGCTTCTCCTGTCGGGTAGAGAGGCTGAATCCATACAGTCTTCTGCACAGACTCTCTCTTTCTAGGCAAGGGAGTGGTGAGAAGGAATTCCATGTTCTCTCACTCGTAGATTGCCAGGGAATTAGACAACTGGTTCCCTTTAGGTGTCAAGAGCTGTTTGGACTACGAGGGGATATACAGACGGATATCCAAAAGGATCCCAAGAGAGATCCTTGTATCAGCTGGTACAAGAACAGGGCTTTTTTGGAAGAGATGGTAAGGGGGAAAGGGCAATTATTGCTACTAGGGAGATATTCAGAGCTGTCATCACAAGTTAATGTGATGTTAACAAGACTGAACTTGCTGTTCAAGCAGCCACTTTTCAGGATTTATACCTCTTCTCTGAATTTGATGAATGTGTAAATGACATAAATAAAATTTGGATGGTTTTTCTTATGGAGATAATTTCTAGTCACTAGAAGCAGCTTGTCAAAGCCTCACAAAAGAGCACATCCTTAATAGACTGGCCTCTTGAAGCACCATCTAATTAAACATTTTGTCCATGATTTTGAGAGATATATTTGGAAGTTTAGATATTCATCTGTCCTTTACGCTATGTAGACATATTGGAAGTGCTCAGCTACCAGGCAGGATCAGCTTTGTCTTTGCGTTGTCCCATGGGCAACAACGTGCCCTGTTTTGCTCAGTGGTCTGTTTTATACTTGTAATGATGAGGGTTGTGAGCTACTTTTCAAGGGTCATTCTTTCACTTTATACCAGGATCAGTGTTTCAAATCAGAGAAGAATGGACCATCTGTGTGGGGAGTCTCTGTCTCTTCAGCATTCACCAGCTCTCTGGATCCGTTTTCAAATGCCCTTTTTGGGTGTAATGTTCTGTTAGGTTGCACAGAAGCAACCTTCATTTGTAGATAGCAGTTCTAGAAATAACGAATAAATAAACCGCTGTCACCTTGGCAGGCTAACATTTCCATCTCCCCCTGTGTTATTTATTTATTTATGATTCCTGAAGCCTATTTCCCAAATTCTCCTCCCTCTCTCTCCTCCTCCTACTTTGCTTTAATGAATTGAGGATTGAATTCTGGAGCGTAAGTATGAGCCAGACATGATAAAGCACCCAGCCTTTCTGCAGTCCCGTAAATGCTACGGTGGCTTCCAAAGAGTTAATTCATTATGGACCATTGTCCAGTCGACTTTGTAGCTAGCAGCAGATTGGAGCCGACTTGAAATGCTGAAGTGGGAATGAAAAATGAGCAGAGCCTTGGTGTGCATTAAATATTTAATATTCTCTCAGTGGGAGGTGTCAGGAAAAGGACCATATAATAAATACTATGGGAGACAATTCCATCACTGAACTCGTCTGTTAATGACCTCATTTGCTTTGACAGAAACATTACAGATGCAGCCTCTTCTTTTCTGTGGCCCTATTAAGCGGGCCACATTCCCGTTGGAGAGCAAATTCCTGCTTTTGCAAGGCGGAGGAGTAGGACGGAGTTAGTGAGTGTATCCTTCTCCCTCTCCCTCTCTTCCCACCCTTTGTAGACCTGGAGCATTTAGAAAGAATTTTACATGGCATGAAAATTATTTAGTAGCTGTGTCATTCTGGGAGGGTGACCGAAAATGATTTTATCGAACTACTGGTAGGCATGCACCATGGACTCAAGAAAATGCTCTCTGCCCTGAGAGAAGCTGACTGCCTCCCATCTGTGGCCTTCACCAGCTTGTGAGCTGTGAGATCCGGTGAAGTTTCTGTATGGACATGATGGAGACTACCTCCAGTTTAATTCCTTGCTTTACTACAGACTTCTTGCCTCAGGGAGGACCCATCAGGGACCAGCTGCTGAGTGTTTCCTCAGCAGGACCTAAGGCCTCAAGTCCCAGTGAGCTTCTGGAGAACAGGTTGCAGAGCATGTGATCTTCTAGATAGTGCTATGATTTGCAGTGTGGTTCATCCCACAAAAGCTGACATTCTGCCTGAATATCACAATTCCAGGATCTTTGGCTTTCAGCTAAGCAGAGAAAGTTCTTCTAGTGGATCCAAAAAACCCCAGAGGCCTGGCAAGGTCTCGCTGTTGAGCCAGCTTTGATTGCCCCACTACATGAGCCCATTCTCCAAGGCATGAAACTCCCTGGTGCAAGCAGCTTGTTTTCTCTCTTTAGCTGTTCATGTTCAAAGGTTCCTCAAAGGTACTCCTGATGACTAGAGGCCATGTTGTCATTTCTCACCTGAATATACTAAGGTCCAGTTTATACATGGTTGTTTTAATCCGTCTCTTGCCTTCACAGATAGATCCTGGGATAATTGTATCACCTCTCAGCCTCTTGTTTGCTTGATTAAACAAACCAACATCTTCTAGCCACTCTCTTCAGGTTCGCCATGGCCTTCATCATCCTTGTAAACCTCTCTTCTTTTGTCCTACTTTCAACTGCGATTTCTTGAACACCTATGGGTGGGTAACCTCTAACCTCTCCCTTTCAACCCTATCCATTATTTCCCCCCATCTTACTGCTGCTGATGTCATCCTCTCTGGCTTATCTGTACAGCCAAATGCTCTACTGAAATCCAGACAGATTGATCTACGAAAAATGAGAAAAGAAAAATACTACATTTTGTATAGTAGCGGACTTCTGAACAGCTCTGAAATGCTAGCACAGGGTCCAGCTAAAATATGAGCATCTTTGATGAGAATATGCATTTTGGGATGCATTGTGACACTGCCTGAGCTGTGAGGAGTGTTATGAAGAGAGGAGGCCCAAGTTGTTAGCAGCCACGTCCCCATTGACACTGGTAGAGGTTGGAAGAGGCTGTTGGCTGCACATTGCCAGGACTCCAAGAATACGGAGAAGTTCAGCAGAGAGAAGGTGGTGGCTCTTTCCACAACCACTGGCTAGGTGGCTCATGGGGATGAGTTTCGGCAGGGCATGGGGTATAGGAAAACAAGCTAGCTGGAAACTCGAGGAGGAAGAGAGGGGGAAAAATTAAAAAAAAATGCTGGGCTGAAATTGGAAGGGAATGTTGCCTCCCTCTCACGTTCCAGCTCTGTGTAGGCTGCTGTCAGATGCCAAACATTGTGTGCATTTCAACAAGGCAGTTGTTTGTTGCACTGGATCTGTGCAACGGGGAGATAAGCTTTTGCCTTTGTATCAGCAGCAGCTGCAAAGGGGCGAAGAGGTCTTAGAACAAGAAAAGAGTTCATTTGAATTTGCTCTCTTTTCCTTCTCCTTCTCCAAACCTGATGGCACTGGCAACCTCCCTCTGCCTCGCACGTTGTGCGCCCATCCAGACATGGTGCCATGGGGACGCATGCTGCACATGGGACTGGATCGCACACCAGCTGCGGTGAAGACAGGGTTGTGGGCTGCTCTTGGGGGTCTTGGAGCCTGTGGCTAGAGACACTCTGCAAGGCAGCACAAGCCTTGCCCAGCATGGGGAAAAGGGCAAAATATTGAAGACGTGGTCAGGCTGTGGTGTGATTCACAGACACGAGGGATTTCAATGAGCCTGGGCAGGCAGCCCTGTGCACAGCATTGCTGCTGCCTGAGCACTTGGCTTTGCCGCCTTCATAATGTTCTTTTAACGCAGCTTTTAAATGTGTGCCGTATAATATATATTGTATGTCCTGTCTGCCTATTATATCTTTAAAAAGTTTATGCTTTGACACATAGCACCACTTTACCCCAGTGCGTAAGCAGACACATTTGCCACCTTCCAACACTTGTCAGAATATGCCTTAAGGTTTATGTTTGCTCTTAAAGAATTATCACCTACTTGGTTCTTTACCCAGCTTCTATCTTTGCTGATAGCCCTTCAGGCCTTCAAAACCTCCACTGTTTTTTTTTTTTTTTTCCCATTCTTTACTTAACTCTGACAAGAATTCAGCAGTTTCCCAGCAATCAGCAGCTCATGGCACTTTTGCTGATGCTTGTGAGTGGCAGCTTAGGTTGGGAACCCGCCTGGAAATTTGGGCAGGAGCACCAGGACAGTGCAGGGATCCTGCCTCCCTGTGGGGGCCAGGAGGATGCAGCTCCTAGCTCACACGGGAGAATGAAGACGTGCGGAAGAGAAGGAGATGAAATAGCTCTTGGAGGCCAGCCCACGTCTCCAGAGAGGTGTCCCCGAGCTTGAACTGCATGTAAGTTATAGCCCTGGAGCCGGTGCTGCTCCTGTGGCAGGGATCGTGGGGCCTCCAGATCTCCTGGCAACCTCCCTTTTGCCCAGGGCTGATTTAGAGAGGTCACCTGTCACTTGTGTAAAGGTCGCCAGAGGTCCATGCTGCGGACAGTCACCACATTCCCGGGCTGTCACATAATCATTTTACTTTACATCTCTGAGGTCCTTCCAGGGGCGGGTAGAAGGAGAGAGAAGACTGCGAGGTCAGCAGCATCTTTATGGATGGTGGAGTGAATGTGAGGTGAAAGGGATCGTTGCTTCTGCCTCCCCAATAAACCCCTTTTCTCTGCCTGAACGGAAGCGGCAAGGAGCTGCTCAGCTAATTTATATTAATTCAACTCCATTAATGATGAGATATCATCTCTTCTCTCAGCAGGAGAATCATCAAAAGGATTTAATACTGAGCTGCTCTTTTGACAACCCCACATTACAGCCGGCAGCCACTCTATGGCGGGGCTAGGCCTTTCCCTAAGTACCCAGCTTTTCCAAGGCCCTCGTTGCATCAGGAAAGCTCTTTCCAGTATTATTTTTGAGTGGTGACTTGCACATGCCTCAGCGGTGCTCAGGCACAGAGTAAGAGGAAGGCTCTTGGTGGGCAAGAAAATACTTTTAAATAGGGCATATAACCCAGGTTTTCCCCCAGGTTGTGTTGCTACCATACAGGGGCATGAGCAGGAGACATTTGAAGTGGTAGGAACCCCTAAATCCTTGCAAAATCCCTGTTTGGGAAGGTCTGTTTCTCGGTTGCTTGCACCGTGGAGGAGTTGAAGCCAGCATCCCAGGTTGGGGTGAAGTCTCCCTTCGTCTTCCAGGATCTCCCTCAGCACCAGGTCAGAGGCGCAGGAAATTTTGCTTCCTGAACCCCCATGTAGATGTGGCTCTGGTCGCTTGCTGGGCAACTCAGGCTGCACCTCATGGGGCTCCTGAGGGCCAGGCTGGCCTGCCTGGCCACAAGGCTGGTGTAAATCATGTGTGTGTGTTAGGAGGGCCCAGCAGCTCATGGACAGGGGCAGGACAGGCTCACTCTCCAGCCAGGACCACCAGGCCCTGAGCTTAGCCACAGCTTGGGCCTCAGCTCTGACAGGATCTTCGTGGTCGCTGTGGGGCCTAAGGTGCCTCCGAGGACAGGGCTGCAGCATCGCTGACAACCTTCATGTCCCCTCCTGCTGTAATGGAGGTGGTCCCTTTGCCACCATGTCCTGAGAGCTTCTCACTGGGGGAGAACGGCTTGGACTCGGGCCTGCCCTCGCTGTGCGCAGGGCACTGGTGGGAGAAGATGTCCTTAGGCTGCTGGGGACAGGACCCAGGCCCCGGCCCTGCGTGATGCCCGGGGCTGCAGTGAGGCGATGTCCCCCCACGCAGGGACAATGGTGTCAGCACGCGGCTGCCACTCGGGGAGCGTGAGGGGACTCCCATCTCCAGCCGCGTCCTGGCAGTCGCAGACAAGCCTCCGTGATAGTCATGTAATTTAATTTCTCTCCTTGCTGCTGGCTGATAGTATTAAACTCCTGGCCTCTGAAACACACATACAAGTCTTTTTCTTTTTTTTTTTCTTTTTTTTTCCTTTTCTTTTTTTTTTAAATGTATTAACATATTTCCTTTTGAAACTGTGTGAGGCTTTTCTCAAAACTAATGGATTTTTTTTCTCCCCTTGTCTGGGCCAAATGTATTCAAATCTTAACTCAGTTAAGTCAGAAGATTCCTATCGTCTCAGCAGGGAATCCCACCCTTTATTCCACAAATCAGCATCCTTTTTATTTGACTTTCTGATCTCCAAAGGAAAAGGGATGCTTTTTTTTTTAGGGTTCTTTTTTTTTTTTTTTTAGTTTAACTCTGACGTTGATGTTGCAATGCTCTTTGATAGCCAAGAACACAAGGACTGACTTCAGGAGCAGCTGAAACTTCATCAGGAACCAAAATATAAGAAGAAGGGCTGCAGAGTGGGGAATGGTAGAAAGTGATACTGTTGAAACAACCCTTTGAAATTTTCCAAATGATGTTTGATCTGCAAGTCCCTTAAAGCTGCTGCAATACCTCTAGTATCAAAATGATCTTTTTTTTTTGAGGTGTGTATGGGGGTGGGAGGAAAATAATTTTTAGCGATACTCAGAAGAAACAAGTTTAATTTGAACCTGTAATGGTTCCACCTGGATATTTTTTAACATGCATTTATCTGGGATTTAGTGGGCTCTTTTAATCACTTTTATTTATTTTTTTCCCGGAGCTTGCTTGAATATTCCTTTATTTCAAAGGAACAGCAAAAGAGACACAAGGGACCAAATGCTGAGGAATAGATTACTTCTGAAACAAGCTAGTCCAAGCTTATCCACCTCCAAAATACCAAGTCTCTGGAAATGAAAACATGAAACAGAAACTCTCAGTGGCAAAGGAAGGAAGGAAGGGTGGGCTTTTTTGGTCACTCAGCTTGTGGGTCAAATCTTTCACCAGGGAAAATTAGTGCAGCTCCGTTGACTTAGTGACACGAGGCCCGGCGGCACCAGGGCCAGCACCAGACCTGGGATACTAGCACCGGCTGGCACTCATCCCTGGGTAAGCAGGACATGGGAGAGACGGTGCCCCAACCCTCCCACTCCTTCCTCTCTGGGGAAGATGGAAATCAGACTGGGGGGAGACCCTGAGAGAAGCAGCAAGAGCCTTGAGTGCCCGGAAATAACATAGAAATAACCGATTAATGTCACCCTGCATGTAGCAAGGGCACAGCAGGACTTTTTGCAGATACACTTAGGTCAGCTGGCCACTTACCTGCACCAGGATTTTGCCTCGTTTTGTAACTTTCTCACATTAATTTTGGTCATGTGTTAGGGAACTGTGCAGAAAAGTATCTGCTTGACTGTGGGTCACAGCGGAGAAGTCACACATGCATCCAATGCAGTAGAAAATACCTGCTGTCTAAAATGAGTCAAAAAGCAGGTCACTAGATGGAATTAGCATCTTTTCATTTCAGAAAACAATAATTTGCATAAGTCACCTTCTTCACTGCTCGCTCGGAGAGGGGAACATGCTGCTTCTGCACGGCTTGGTCCCAACTCCCTCACTTTTGTAGGAAAACATCACATGAAAGACTGAGTAGATTAGATGGCAAGGAGCATTCCTGTTTCTTCTGCAATTAATATCATATGCAAATGAAATGTTTCCACTGGAAGTCTGCAAAAAGGGATTGGTGCCACTTACTACCATCTCTGCTGAGCTAAAAGGTTTTTCGCAGATAACATTTTTCATGTGGTGCTGGTGTTCTTTACATTTATTGTGCCTTGGCAAAATGTCTGTAAATCAGCGTTGTATAGATTCGTCATATATCCGGTTTGCAGAAACCAGCAAGTCCAAAGGATTAAGATAATAGTATGAAACCTCTTTGATTGACAGCATCAAGGAGGAGGATGCAGGCTCTGCTCTCTACACAGCTTTGGTGCTCTGGCTTTTCCCCTCTGCTTGGTGTCAGGCTGCTGCTCTGAGCTGGGCTCTGCTGCAGAGACAGCCGCCCTTCGGCGGGGCAGAAAGTGGGTCAGACACATGGAACAGAGAACAGGATGGCCACGACTTCTCTGAAAACCAGAGCAGTTGCTTTGTGATACCCAAATTTAAGGCTTCCCAAATGTGGGATGCTCAGAAAGTTGGAGAAGTCCTCGGGGACCTGGGTTGCTCTCTGTCTGTGTTGGGTGAGATGCACGTTGGAGGAGGTGGAGTGGGAGCCCACAGCTACAACACACAGATCCACTTCCAGCAGCTACTGCAGGAGCAGCAAAGGGCTCGGGAGGAGCCAGCAGAGCAGCTCTCCGTGTTCTCTTTAGGTAGAGTCATCACCCTCCACCACCACATGCACACACATGCTGCAAGAAACTCTGATGGCACTTAAATTTTTTTTAATAAAATAAATAAAATAAGTATTGTTTGAAACTACCTACCCATTCCGGCAGTGGGTCCTTGCACATAGATTGTTCTCTACCTTTCTTTACCAGGAGGGATTTTTAGCCAGGCTACTTCAAATAAAAATAAAATTAAAAATAAAAATTGTTATTTAAGCATGCATTTTGGACAGACAGATCTTCTTTTGGAAGAGAACTTTTCCTTTCTTTCTCATCTTGCATAGTCACATGTCAGGTTCCCACCTTTGGGCTGCATCACTGGTAATGTTGACACCTTTAGGGTGTTCCAGGCATTTTTAAAAACCTCCTTGCTGTGGAAGGCACCTTGTGAGTGAGCTGGGGACTTGGGTCATGCCTCTAGGCATGGTTATATGTGAGAAGCAGAAAACTCTTCAGGAACTATTTCTAGTTGAGCAGTGCCTGCTGGCCCCAGCTGGTATGAAGAAGCAGGATGGGAGTTGCAGGGACCAGCCTGAAGCCACAGTGATATTAAGAAGGAGATTTACTATCTTAAATCAGCATCAGGGAAGACAGACATTTAAACTGGGGTTTCCTAAAGAAATGTCACAACTAAGAGGCATTGCACAAGTCCCCTTGCAGTGTCAGGACAGGGAATGTTTCTCAATCTGGAGAGGTTGTGAAAGGACTTTCATGTATTTATGGTAGTCCTAAGGCTGAATAACGGGGCCAGTTCAGTGGGTGGGAAACAGTCTCACTGGAGCTTTGAACAGAGATCCTTTTGTTCGAGATCTGAAAGTCAGTGCTATGACAACAAGTTTAGTCACAGCTACTCTGTTTTTGCCTGTGGTGGCTAAAGGAATTGTCTGTAATGTCAATAAAACAGAGCAGGATAGGATGTTTTTTAGTTCATATCCATTTGTTTCTGTCCTAACAAGGAACTCGCCCCAGCAGCCCAGATCCTTCTTGTGTACCAAAACAATATCAGCAATAATATCAGTGGGATTATGATAAAGACACGACTAAAAAAGCCTAATTTATGAAGCAACCCTTTCAAAGCGTTAAACCATTCATAGCTTTATGACTACATATTAATCTGCTCTCATTTATTGCTTTGTAAGGCTATTTTGACAAAAGTTCATTATCAAGACTGCTAAATGCTTTTAAAGCATTGATTGGGGGAATTATTACATCACGGTGATAGACACAGTGTGTTAAGATGGATTGTAAGGCTCGGACCATCTGAAATTTCCCCCCTTTTAATTGAATCGATCCCCAGAATAAACGAAGTTTAATTGAATTTTGAGGAAAATTGAGCAGTTGTTTTCAAGTCTCTGTCAATACGCATTATTTCAATTACATGATGATAAGCATAGAGAGAGTTTGCAAACAACCTGATCGGAGGTGGAAGCTGCACACCAGAGAGGCTTTCTGCACATGGCTGGTCTTTACTTTCTTTCTGCAGGATGAGCTTTATTTCCCACAAGCATATCAGCAGGGGCAGCAGCCTGGCTCCTGCTATACAGCCCTACGAGCCTTATGATATTTTCTATGAGAAAATATCTCATAGAAAATCATCCCCAACACACACCTCTCCATTTCCTCAGTTTCCTGGGCTGGCACTCCCTCCTCAAGGTTCCCATGGGCACTTCCCAGCAGAGCAGGACATTTTTTTTCTTATTCCACCTAAGTTTTTTGTTCAAAGACCTCAAAATGTTTTGGAAATGTGGACAAAAACATGTTGTCTCAGCAAGTTTTGCTGTGTCGAGGTTAAGAAGCAATTGGCCCTTGCTGTACCTCCTGCTCCACTGATGGGGATTGCCACCCCCAGGGCAAAAGGACGTTTGTATCCAGTGTCCACAGCTTAGGTGCAAATTCTGGCATCTCCAATGCAAGTGCCAGTGAAGGCATGTTGAAACTGAAGGGTTGGAGTCAGCATCAGAAATACAAGGCAGTGATTTCCAGAATAGCGGAGGTTTCCAGAGCTCATTAGCTGGATTTCACTGTCCTGCACCGTAGGGTTTCACTCAACACAGAGGAGTCGGGAAACTGTAGCACCCTTCTGCCACATACTGGGATGGGATCCCAATACAGCAGGACATCCCCCTTTAACAAAACCAAATGTCTTTAACCTGAGTCCTCAGGCAAATTTCTGGGAAACCTTTCCTCAACTCAGAAGTATTCCCTCCTCCTCCACAAGCACTAGGGCTGAGCAAAATTCAAGGGGAACATGACCAGAGAAGGAAGAATGCAGCATCACTGGGAAAGAAGAGCGCTGAGGTAGCACTGGCGAGTAAGGAGTTCCCCTGGCTCTTCCTGTGTTGCTTTGTACATGTGTTTTGCAGCAATCCTTTGCTATGAACTTTTCCTTCTCCCCCTCTGTAAAAACCTGCTCATGGTTTGGTATCAGCCCCAGGATCCAGAGATGCTCTCCAGAAGGGCTCCCTCACCCAATGCAGCTGCAGAGCAAGAGAGGCAATGTAGCCCAGCCCCTGTCTTTCCTGTTCTCTTTCGCTGACTATCCACCAAAAAAACTAAGAGCCACAGCCGAAGAGCCCATACCCTCTGCACAGTCATGGATCCCTCTCTCTTCCCTGGGCACCCTCTCTCCCGTGCATTTCCCAGAGCACCCAGGTGACACCCAGCATCACGGGAGCCCGGGATGCAGAGGTCGGGACAGAGCCCTGCTGCTGCCGACCGCCTGGGCATAAAGGATGTAGCCGTTGTTATAGATTTGTTCGTTAGTCATTGTAACGGCGTTGATCCTAATGAATTCATTTGGTATTCATTGGCTGTCACGTACAGTTCTGTAAGTCTTCAGCTCTAATTTAGGACAATTAAAATGAAGTGTTAGCAAGCAATGTTTCCCCTGCATTGCACAATCTATAATATTTTCTTTTTAGGGGAGAGATGCAGACTAACCCGGTTCATGCTGCTGATGTTATCATGGAGTGAGATCTTACAGCTTGATCCTGCAACGCGTAATGAATTAATACAGCAGATATAATTTTCATGGGTCAGTGTGTTGTGCTGGCCTGCAGATCTGTCTAGATTAGG
This sequence comes from Tinamus guttatus, assembly GCF_000705375.1. The sequence goes on along the minus strand of NW_010588942.1, from coordinate 245,361 downwards.
CCTAGAGAAAGACTAATTGAAAAATACATGTCTTGGTTTGCTTAAAAACAATAAGCAGATATCTACCAGGGAGCAATGCACAAACAAGATGCATAAAAGCCAGCCAGTGATTTGTCATATGCTTCATAGTTCATGTTGCAAATTAGACAATCTTTCATAATCACAGGGACGGGGGAGGGGGCGAACCCAATCAATTTGTCTGTAAAATTCTAAGTCCTTTTGAAAACACAATTGAAATATAATTCCTCTGTGTTTCCCAGTTAATTATCATTTACAATATTTCTGGCATCAAAGCTTTACTAGCATGGAGGGATCATTTCTTCATCACAATACCACTTTCAGGATTCATTTATCTTGTCTTTTAGACTAATTATCCCCAAATTCACCAATAGACTGTCACACTTACATGCTCCAATAAATGTAGTTTTAAATCAGCAGCTTACTTTGCTGCAGTGGTACAAGCTTTCCTGAATTGTGTCTAACTAGAGTCATTCATCTGTGATCACAACACTAAAGGGAGAACAACAACATTAAGGTTTGTATGAATGATCATGCTTATTTATATGCAAATACGTCTGACAAATCAATAATGTATGATTTAGCTGTTCACTGTGCATTAGTAGAAGTGCCGCCAGTCCCAGGTGGCGGCCTCAAAAGGATCCTCGGCTCTTCCCCCTCCCCGTTTTAGTCCCTCTTCAACCAGCTTCTCTGGTCAAGTGGCTGCAAAATCAGCTGCTTCCTGGCCCATGTGCTGCTGCAGAGCCAGCAGCCGCCCCGGCCGCCCTGGAGGTGATGTGGTTTGGAGAAGCAGATGTGGGCCCAGCAGAAAAGGCCCGTGACGCTAAGCTGGGGTGGCACGTTGAGCACCCCAAGCACCCTGTGGCGGAGGGTCACGCAGACAAGGAAGCAATGGGCGCCGTGAAAGGCTGCAGTCACACAGCTAGCTGCCAACAGGGGATAGGTGGCACCTTCTGTCTTTCCACAGGCTGGAGCCATCACAGGTACCTTCCTGAAAACTTTAAAAAGGCGCAAAGCATAATAGCATCCTGTGTGGAGTTAGCCTTGGCCATCCAAGGATCTCACAGGACTTCTCTGTCCTACTCCTTTTCTTTTTACCCAGTAAAATGAGGCTCAGATCTGCCTCAATTCACTGCCCAGGCTTGGCCACCCTTGTCTGGCCCTGCTCGGCTCCGGGGCACAGCACCTTTGCAGCCCTGCACAAATCTTTCCCCAAATTGTCAACTCTTGTGTTCAGAAATAAAAGAGGCAGGAAAGTCAGTGGATGGAAAACACCAGTGTCATGTGGTGGTGCCAGGTTCTTCCTGTCCTACAAGACCACATGCTGCCCAAATGCACCACGGTGTGTTTGCACTTGCCTTGGGGACTCCTAGTTCCCAAAGCACTTTGCATGAGCAAATTGTCTGGATCTAAGAGGGAACCGGCATAGATAAGTAGCAGATTTCTCTATCTTGTATCTCTGTGAGCACGAATCTTGGGGTAGATGTTGATGTGGTGTGAATGCCTCCATTTCTTCTAGATTTGCTTGTGATGGTGGTGAACTGGGCTTTCCGTGAAGGCCAGAAGCTGCTTAGTAGCCAAGAAAAATCCCTTGTATTTGAGCTGTTGTTATACTTCAGGCTGAGAAGGAATTGTGTCCTCTTGGCCAAGGCACGCTGGATAGGAAATGCCTCAAACATAGTTGGTTGGTTTGGTTGGCAAGAAACATCTCCATGCTATGGAGCAATGTAAAAAGTTTTCTTTCTCCTTCCAGACTATCCTGAGCCAACTCAGCAAAGGATGAGGGTGGCTGGAGAAGACTGCATGGGTTCCCACGTAAAGAATCCTATCACATTCTGAGATCCCTGTGGGCAGCCTTGTCTCCTTCCCATTCCTCCCTCCTTCCAGGAAAGCCAAGGCTGTCCTGACTCAGTGACTGTCTACAGCTCCTGGCTATGGACCAGGGAGAGGAGCTGACTCGCTTCTCCAGCAACACTCAGGTGCCCTTACCTTTGAGATCATGAATCCCCACCATCCAGCATCTCATTGCTCAGCAAACACCTCTGAGCGCCTGTTTGCCAGAACAGGTGAAAATAGGAGCAACCTGAGCGAATGCTGTGCTGTACACTCTGTCTCGGGGATAAATTGCTCAGTTATTGCCAGCTTAGGAAGCCCGAGTGAGAAAGCTGTGAAAGCAAGCAAGAAATCCCAGTGTACACAATGCTGGGGGGACGAGGGGAGGAGTAAGCTTAATGGCCTGCATGAATTGTCAAGCAAACCCTCTGCAGACTTCAGCATCTTCAGTGGCACATTCTCATTCTGACACAGAAGCGACATTTATAGGTCGTAACTCTGAGGAACAGTTGGTCTCTCTGGCACTATTACACTTAAATGTGAAGGGCTTCATCTGCTGACTATCACAGTGGAAAAGGCAAGTTGAGCAGTTAAAGTAACAGTTCAGGAAGATCCCCTAGGGATGCAATGAGCAAAAGAGAATAATCAGGCATTTTCACAACTTGTCCTGATAGTGTATTAGTTTCTGGCTACTAAGCTGCTTTTAGCTTTCCCGGTTTGTTTTTATGCAGGTCTCTAGAATATTTGGTGCATATTCCTACTGAATTTATAATTATAATTGGATATCTAACAAAATAGACTATGGATCAGTGTGGTAGGAAATCTGCTGCATAGATTTGTATGTGTGTGTGCGCATATTCACAAACGTGCACATCTGCACACCCCTGCCCTCACACATGCAGTCTTAAAAAAGCTACTCAGAGATCGAATTAGCTTAGAAATGGAGCATCTGCACAAGCAATAATTTCATTACAGGGGAAAGCAGGAAACTGTGTTTCTCAATGAAGCTCAGATTATGAATCCGGTCATTTGCATTGGAATTTTAATAGGTTTGTACAAAAAAAAGGCTGGCACACAGCATTTCTTCTCTAAATGTGGTCTAACACAAGGGAGAGGCTGCAGACATTTGCGCGCACGCTGGGCAGCGCGTGAGGTTGTGGTGTGCAATAAGGCAAGTGTCCCCATCCCGTGAATGGGAAGCTGCTGAAGCATGGGAGCCTGGGCAGTGCTTGGCCATTTTCTCCACTTAGATATTTGTCACGGGAGCGAAGAGGAAGATAATTTCTTTAAACAATTCAATATCCATGCCATGGCCATGCTTTGTGCTAGGTTAGGAACGACGCCTCTGAACCGATTCCTGCCAAGGCTGTGGGAAGCTGATTTGTGTTTGTGCGGCCCGGTCTAAAGCTGGTGGCTGAAGTTATGCTGTAGCAATGACAAAATGAAAGCGAAGGCTCCAGGTCTGGATCAGTCCCCAAACCATTGCTGTGATGCACTGAGATTTAAGGCTCTTCCACTAATGAGAAATGGAGATTTTATGAGTGGCTCAAGTGTGGATGCTTGGATAAAGCATTACAGAAAAAAGAGTCATGTTATTCCACATAGGCTGTTCTCAGATGCTGTGCAAGTCCCATTTTCCATAAGGATGAGGGAGTTCTTGCTTTCATATAGCATTTTCCCCCTTATCAATCCAAGCTTGGTCGGGGGGAGGAAGCAGCAGCTGTTGAAATACTCCCACATTTTGGGTGATGCTCTTCCTGCAGGCACGGAGCCTCCTGCAGTCGGACCAGCCTGTTGTGGAGGTGCAGGGTGACCTCCCTACATGCAGAAATGCTCCTCACCCTCCTTGGGCATCATGCAGAGCAAGACTACAACTCCCAGCAGCCCCAGGAAGGAACAGGAGGAGATTTTAAACGTGGGCTTGTTTCTCTTCCCTAACCAACAGCACTAAAAAAATCCAATCTGGGATTGGCATGTTATGCCTTTTGTTTTAATTAGCACTGAAGAAGTTTGCAAGAGTGGGAAAAAGGCATTCATTCCATCATCCCCGTGAAAGATTTTGTCAAGGAGACAGATACATACGGAAATCAAACAGATCAGCTCACATCTCAGCCCGCCAAGGCTCTTCCTGCAGAGTTCTTACTAATATGAAATATTAAAAGTGCCATGTCCTTTCTTTCACATATTTCTTCATATTCAGTCTGGCCACTCAATTGATATGTAAATAAAGTGTACCACCACTCTATAAAATGTAGATACCCTGCATTATTTAAGCTGCGAAGGCGATGCATCATCCGTTATGTGGCTCATTGGGGGAGCCCTGCTGTGTATTTGGCAATAAAACCTCAGAGCGCCTCATCAGAAACAGCAGTTGGTCCAGGGGAAGTTCATTTATGCATGAAATATTCACAGAGCAACAATGCAAACCTTAAACATCAGTAATTGTTAGATTTCTATTGCCTCTAACTAGTGTCTCTAAATTATTGCAAAAGACCAGCCAATTTGCAAATTACATATATTTGTCATGCTCTTGTACCTTTAGTGAACAGACCATAATGGTGATAGCATTTTTAATGTACACAGTCACTGAGCTTCTTTTGGAGAGCTAGCCAAAGACTAGCTCTTTAATGGAAAGAGCTGGCCAGGTTGCTGGAGAAAGTCCCTGATATATTAACTGACTCATTGTCTGTGATTTTCCCAAATGTTTATCTCCAGCTTTTAGTCTATGAAGAAACTTCACCCAAGAGGGTCCTCCCACTCTCTGACTACCTTGGGGAAAATCTGTCTGATCATGTTACTCGAAACATGCAGAGGCCATGGTGTGAGCAGGGCTAGTGCAGGTTTGTGCGTGGCTTCTGCAAGTCAGTCCTCGCTGCTTGGAGATAACCTTGCCCGGTGGTTTTGTAACCGTGGAGGGGAAGCACCTCTGGAAAAATCCGCCTCTGATCCCACGTTGTAAACTACTGGGCAGACTGAATGCTTCGTGTAATCCCCTTGAAGGCTGCAGAGTCACTCCAGGAAAGGCTGATACCTGGGGAGAGATCTGTCTGTGCCACCCTTTGGCATGCCCTGCATTGAGAAAGCAGATAAGCAGATCTGCTCGCTGGGAGCTGGGCTGGGATTAGCAATGGATGAGAAACCAAGAGTTTGTGAAATGGTCTGTTACAAGCTGGGGATTTTTCAGCTATCTTTAGTCATGTAGAGCATGAAGACTGCTCGGTGGCCATGGCCCTTTTATAGGACTGGGAGCTACTTGCTGTACCCATCGTGTACGTGCTGTAACCTTCGTCTCTGTGTCATCTCCCCTTTGACAAGACCAGCCAAAGCATGGACAGTGCAAAGGGACACCGTCTGCCAGGAGCCAAGTGCTGCCACAGCCAGCAAGGAATCCAGTTAATACCTTCAGATTCATCAATATCCTCCCCTGCAAGAACCAAAATAACAACCAGGAGTTCAAAGGGTCAATTAACACTCACCATCTCTGATCTATCAGCAGATTGATTTCTGAACTGCTTTATGATAATAGGGTATTATAAGGTATTCCTTATAAAAGGTGTAGAAGGAAAATGTTCAGTCCCCATCTTTCCATTTCCCAGTTAATGTTTAACAAAAGTCTTTTTATGTGCTTTTCCATTTAATACAGTAATAAAATATAGCATCACCTTTGACAAATCTCTTCCTCCTCACAAAGGAAAGGGCATATTTCCCCAGCTGGCAGTATGTTGTTTTACCTTCTACACTTTATATCTCCTTGGGAAAGGAACCTCCTTCATCAGGTTGATAAAACACAATATCTTTTCCCCAGGATATTGGTCCCACAGAAGGAGTCAATAGCCCAGTAGAGGACAGGGGAAGAAAGCCTCCTTTCTGGCTGTATGAGGTGGGTGGGCGATGTTGCTTTCTGCATGTCTTGTTATCCCAGAAGGAGCCAACAGCTCTGATGACATTTCCTTCTTTCTCCAAGTCTCAAAGCAAACTTAACATGAATTTCAATCCACTCTGCATAAAACCAGCTGCTTGATGGACAACCAGTGTGCATGCTTTGGAAAGGTTTTGGTACCTTTACGTAATGTAGAGTCATTCTAGGAACTGCAGGTGTGGGATCGAAGTTCTGCACCGTGCTTTTGGAGGAAGAGCAGCCTCACAGCTGCCAAGTTCACTCTGGTTCAGAAGACTTGATCGCAGTGCCTTCTTTTGCAATTTTTTTTTAAGACTACCTCATCTCTATGGGCTTGTCCATGTGAGGAGGGAGAAGATTAGTGTTACAAGCGTGCATAAATTCACAGCCCAGCGCTTCCCCTACCCCTCCCCCTAGCAATGAGCCTGCCTCTGTTTTGAGCTCAAGCCTTCAACATTATACTTGGAAGAGCAGCGCTAGAGATATCAGCTGGGGTGTGGGCCACATATTGACCACATCTGCTCCAGACCTCGCTGTGAGACTTTCACCCTGCACTGAGGTCTAAGGTCTCTTTATAGGAAGGAATTACACCTTCATCAATCCGAGCAGGAAGGCAGCTCCGGACTCGAACCCAAGCAGGAAAATGGCACCTTTTGGCCATCCAGCAGGAGATGACAATAAAAGCTAATTTAAAAAAAAAATGTGCTGGAGGTTTTAGTCACTTAACAAAATGAATTTCACGTACAGGTTCTGAGGCTGGACTCTTTCAGAGGTGATCATTCTTGACTCCAGGCTTCTCTTTGACTTGTTTTATGATGTTTGCTGAAAGTTCAGAAAATTAAATCTTTTGCAGTTTCAGAAAAGCACATGATGGATGTGTTTTGGGATTCAAATCAAGGGAGGGAGAATGCTTCTTTAAATTATTAGTTTGGCTTCTCTCCACCATGCTGCCGCTCTGTTAATTAAACAGCGGACATATGTTAAAGCTGTTTTACAAGCATCTGGAAAGAAAAATTAACATTTTTTATCACTGTCACTGTAATTTCTTAACTGTATGTGTATGTGGACAATATGAAAATTAGTTTCATTTAAAAGTTTGAGTGGCTTGCGTTGATTAGAAGACAAGCAAGATGAGGAAAGGGAAGTCTGATAGATGAAGAAGAATCTGGCCTGGAGAATGGGAGGCATAATATGATGCCTGATGAAACTGGTGAATCAGGATGGAAATCTAATAGCGTGCATTTGTATTAAAAGAATCCTGTGCATTTCTATTAGCCTTTTCGATTTGACTGTGTGGGTAGTCTGCATAACAAAAACAACAGTACCCTGTGGAACAAATTTTGGTGGGTCATCATGGATTACATGCAGTCTTTGAGGTTTTCTTGCATTTTGGAACCCTCAAAGCATTGATACAGCAGACTGAATGTCGAGTGTTATTTAAATACTATTATTTGAGCCCTATTGTTCCTCCTCACAATACTTTTTGCACAAAGTCCCCCCTTCTGGAAAAGTTTCTACCAAAAAATGTGCAACCTGAGGTCTAAGGTGCAATAAAAGAACTGTGGCACAGGAACCATGCGTGGCCTTCTTCAACTAGCTATATTCTCTTCCAACTTAGACTTGGAAGACAAGAGGAAAAAAGGAGAGTGTCAAAATTACAGACCGAAACTAATAGCTGGCTTCATAAATTGGAACACAGCAGAAATCCCTGCTCTGGTCTGGAGCGCACCAGTCTTCTCAGGTTGCACAATGAGCTGCACTGTGGAAATTAAACAATATGTTCCTAAATTGATAGACTGGACAGACTCCATTTCCAGGATCCGCAGTCCACACTCTGGCAATATGTTGTTTATCATTGAAAAATTGTCCAAATACAAATTTTCCTGAGTAATGAGGTACACTCAACTCCAGCTGAACACGATGGACCATACAACAGAACATGACAGGGATTCCTGTTTTTTTCTAGCTGTGGCTAGAAAAAAATGGGCTAGGAAAAGGGTCTAAGGCTGGGACAGCCTTTGAGCCAAAGCTGTTTACTCACATAAACAGTCTTTTTAAAATTAATGGGATTATGCCTAAGAGTAAGGGTCTCATCCAATAGCCATTGTAATCAATAACTCTTTCCAAATTTCAAATGCGCTTAGTGAACAGGACTTGTTCATGAGCCTTCAAGGAAAATAAGCAGCAAAATACCTGCATAGAAATGCAGAGTAAGTAAGATTTTTTTTTTAAATTCCAGTACCCGATTGAGTTCTTATCATTTATTTTCCTTTCCTTTCCTTTTTTCTTTTCTTTTCCTTTCCTTTTTCCTTTTTCCTTTTCCCTTTTCCCTTTCCCTTTGCCTTTGCCCTTCCCTTTGCCTTTGCCTTTCCCTTTCATTGGCTCTTTCTCTTTTTTTTTAACTTGCAAATAAAAACATGCTTTTCTGGAAACATTTATTTTCAACCAGAGAAAATTCACTATCCAAAAAAATAGACTGAGCCTTCATTTATCCATCCTGCCACCCGTTATATTGCCCTTGAAATTCTGTGGAAATTATTAATATGTTTTCAGAAGAAGGTATAATTGAGAAACTAGTGGTTTGGCTAATCCAGAACTACCACTTCTGTTTTCATCTCTCCCTAATCCTCACTTTCCCTATCAGTATTTTTATAACAAGAGAAAGAATAATATATATATATGTAATCATATGCCCTACCACCAAGCCAAATGGGATTTTTGCTCTAAAATGGGTGCTTGTAAGGATGCTGAGTGAATATACCTTAGCTGACTGCTTAACATATGTAACTCGGTCCTGTGTGCATGTTGTTAAAATAATGAATGCAGAAGCCTGAACTGTCAAACGAATTAATCTTGTGCTCCTGATGATATCACAAACCACTAGGGCTTCACTCTCACAGGTTGCAATCTCATCAACTCCCCTGCCTATTGATTTATACCTACAGAATCCATCCTTCTCCCTATCCATTATCCTAAATGCAATGCTAACATACAAGAGAAAATCTATTTGAGTTCATTTGAATTTTTCTTTTTAGCTTCTGAATTAATGTTTTCTAAAAGGGTATCTTAATCAGGCACTTTTTTTTATTAAAAGAAATATTGCAAGAATAAAACACCAGCCCCCAAAGGTTCAGTCAGTGAGGGCAAAATAGCATATTTGGCTCCTGTTATCCCAGTGTGCTTTTTTTTCCCCTCTGTGAAATTAGTAATGCGAATTAGATCCGAGAATTTTAACCCTATTTGATCAGTGAGAGTTAACTCATGAACACAGTTAATTTATTTGATGAATCAGTGTCAGGGGGATTGCAGAGTTTTTTTCTTCCTTCTAATAATATAAAACCGCAAAACTGCAGGTTATGTAATCAGTTTGAATTATACTGTTGCAGTGGTTAGGGAGATATGCCTTTTTTGCTACCATCAACAGGATGTTTCTGAAAATGAGTCGTTGCATTTCTGCATGAGATAGAAAACATTACTGCTTGTAGTTAGTGCACAGCATCGCTGCCCAAGCAAGTGGACAAAAACAGTTCTAGACTTTGATGTGAGTTTGTTCATTGCTTTTCATGAAGTTTTTAATCCTGCCTTGTTTGCAGACTGATACTTGCATTTGAATCACATTTTCAAATTTCTCCTACACAGAAATTTAATCAACCTTTTTATGTCTCTTTTTCTTAATGAAAACTGTGGTTTCTAAGCAGTCATTTGTTTCTAGAAATTGGGGCTTCAATGAAAACAAAATATATTCATCTCACACACATTTTACAATGGTGAGTAACACCATTGTGAGTTAACAAAATGAATTCCCCTGAAATGTTTGTAATATATATAACAAGCTCAAACCTACAAATCAAAAGCTTGAAATGCAGCTTTCCCCAGGTGAAGACAGACATTGAATGTAATTGTTCCCTTTTATGAATAAAAAAAGAGGCAGATGATTTCATCTTAACCACTTTTCCAGGACTCTTAGAAAGGAAAAAGCTTACCAGCATCTCTGTATATGTCTCTCTATATATCTATACTATATATGTGTCTATTGTATATATACGTATGTATGCATATACTGACATGTTTACAGAGGCTCAGCTCACGTGAGTGCTCATTCCCTGGTAGTCCAGTGGGATGGAGCGTGGAGGGAGCCAACTTGCTCACAGAGAGCAGAAATTCAGACTTAAAGCAGGGGACAGTAAGGACAGGGAAATGCACCTGCCTGGAGCTCAACCACCACCTTTGTAACCCTGTGAAAACAGCGAACTCAAATCCCTTGGATGGCAAAAACACCATTGAAGGCATCAAGGATAACTCAGGGCTCAGATGCTTCAGGAGATTTTGTCCCAGTCACAAAGGCAATTTGGTGGAAAAGCTGTAACTTAAGCTGTATTTCTCCAAATTCTTGGCTAACCACACAAGCACCCTCCTCCTCCTCCTCCTGTGTATCAGAAATAATACAAGTATACAACAGAGTTTTGTATGATATGTAGCTCAGGTACCTCTGCCCAAATGCATATAGGATCTAATTTCAGATTGTGTGTTCTGATTTTGGAAGATGGGCAGTATTCCAGTAGACATTCACCTTCTGCTGTAGTTGTGACTATGCTGAACACATCCCTTTCCATTTGGGACTACATGAGCCGTGTGCCAGCTGTGATCCCCTGACCGTTACAGTCACAGGCTTGTTGGAAAAGCTACAGCAAGGGCATGTTCCTGCATCCTTAGATGCTCTTAATTCCCTTCAACCCTCAGTACAGGAATCCCAGAATAATGGGAAATGTGAAAGCAGAGAGGAATAATTGACTTTCTTTTGGAAGATTGCGAGACAGAAAGGATTATCCTTACTGAAGCTAAATGACAGCAAGATACTAACTAACCCCCAAATCTAAACATCCCAGAATTTCCAGTTTGGCTCCACAAATGGTTTGTGTTGGGACAAAGTCTTGCCTGGAGATGATGGTTAAATAGTAAATTTGAAAGAACAAAGAATTCCAACCGGAGTAAAAAAAAAAAAAAACCTTCTGAGACTAGTTGGCAAATTTATGTATATTTCCTGAGCAATTTGAATTAAAAAAATAGTGATTTTAATTAAAATGAGTTTAATTAAAACTAGTTTCTGTTTTCCTTCGATTTATTTATAAAGATCAATCTTTGTTTCTAGCTGTTTTCTCCAAAAACTACTTGTAGGAGTTTGCTCTGCTGGAGATCACTTTGTCTTGACAGGTCTCTCCCACTGCTGTTGGGGATAACGTGTCACCTCCAGCACTTGTTTTGGCCGAAGCTAGTCGGGGGGATAAGCCCAGCTCGAGCTAATGTGTAACACATCTTTCACTTCCAAGTGTTCAGTCCCTTCTGTGACCGTAGGCTGGGAAAAGGATCGGGCATGCTTGTAAGGTTTGCAAAATGCTTTCTGCCTGCATAAGAGTCCTTCACTGTCACAGTCTTTGCCTTGCGGGTTAATAAAACCATCCATCACACTTCCCGATGACAGATGTCTAAATGTCCGAATAATACCCAGCATAGAGAGCTATGCGTTTTGACAGCCAGAATCAGGTTTCATAAGAGATCGAGACGACTCCAGAAGTGAATGGAATGCACAGATGTTAGCAAGCCTGTCCTTCTGATTAAGTTTGCTGCAATGCAGAAGGTATAAATATGTTCAAATGCTCAGAAGGCCATGGGAAATGAGAGACTGCATTTTAGCACCCAGCACTTTTGAGTCCCAGGGTAATCCTGATTTTAAGTACACCTTTTATAGACCAATCTGGCTGAATTGTTCTACAAGTTAAATGAAGCAAAGACTTTGTAGAAGTATTCTGGCAAACAATATAATGTATCACTTAAAGAGCCATAACCAAGCAAGTGGAAAATGCAGCTCTTGTTGCAATTTAAAGTGGACTAACCATAGTTCATATTTAGCATTCATTGTGGTAAATGAAAATAAATATCAGCAAGCAAATAGTCAGTGTACCCATGTACACTCTGCTAGCCAGGGATCAACATATGTTCTTGGGTAGCCATCAGGCAGACAGTTTATAACTCTACTGAGTGTTGTGTTTCCAAAGGGCTGGTTGGTAGAAGCAAAAGGTAATTACGGACGGTTTCTGTGGAGCAGCAAACTGCTACAGAGCAACCCCCACTCTTTCTTCCATGGTGAAAGAAGCTTTTATTCCTACAGTCCAGTGCTTCGGTCTTTGGGGCAATGCTATCCCCCTGGATCTTCCCTGGCAGGGAGGTGACGGGGAGGCTTGGGAACAACTTGATCTGACAGGAACATCTAGGGTTGCATTTCGGACGCATGCCTTGCCACGTGGCCTGGCTGCGCAGCTCCTCACGACTTGCCTGGGGGTTATAAAGCTATGACTTTCACACCTTTTGTATCCCAGTGACTTCCCCAGCCAGAGCTTTCCACTGTCCTTTTTTTTTTTTTTTTTTTTTTAAACTCCTTCCCAAAGTTTATGTGATTTAGGAGAAAATTGCCATGCAGAGTTTTGATGATCTGTTATCCAATTTGTGCTTAACTGGACTGGCAGTCCCTGGAGGCAGAGGTGCACAAAGCATGGGGACATAGGGACATCACAGTCCAGTACTGCCCTGGCATCACAGCAGAATAAAAACTGATCCAAGCAAGTTTTCCCTGGCAAGGCAATTCCAACCAAAGAGGAGCAGGTAATAAATCAGAGACAGAGGAACCTCTCTTCGGTATTTGTACTTTCCTCATCCATTTCATAGTGGCACTTTGCAACATGTCCTAATCAGTCACTTCCTGGAATCTCAAAAAATCCACAGGGAGGTTCAGCTGCTCGGGTCCCTCCGTGGCCGGTTTTCCTCTGCGAAAGCTGACACCCCAACGGCACAACTGCCCCGGGGACCTGCTGCTCTGACACTGCGCTGGCCGAGCCAGCATTTGGGAAAGCTGTGCTTTCCAGGGGCTATTAGCAGGGGAAGTGCCACATTGATTATTTGTGGGTCTATAGCTAATTGCATTATTTATCCAGGATGATATCAGCAAGGCATAACATTGATGGGACTAGAAATGTCTTCTGAGCGTCTGTGCTGAATGCTGGAGGCGCTTGCTGCTCTAGGTGTCTTAGGGAGTCTCTGCCAAGCTGGTAAATCTGAAAGCTCTAACTCATTTAGGACTGAAAAAGTCCTTTAGTCCCCAATGAAGCATTTGAGGAGATTTTGATGCATGGATTTTTATAGCCTGGAATCAATACAGAAAAAGAATAAATCTTGATTTTCATAAAAAAATGAGAACTGGAATAACTCCTCACAGATAAGGTGTTTGTTCGAGACTTACTTTTTCAGGCACTCACTTTTGCTTTCTTTGCCTAAAACTTGCCTTGTGCAGTAGCTGCCATGCAATGACTCCGCTGCAGGCTGGACCTGAGCTCCGCTTTCTCTTCCTTGCAAACACGTCGCCTCTGCTCTGCTTTTCCTCCCGTCCCCTGGACATTGCACGGTGCAAACCAGGGCTGTTCTGGCGGGAGCGCCGCCTCCAGCACGCAGGGGGTTAATAGCTCTAAATCTAGAGTACTCATCTGCAATCTCAATTTGCTCAGAGTCCAGCAGCTGCATTAGTTGAGATAATTCTGTCAGTGAGTGCTGTTTGTACCCAGAACATGCCTGCTAAATTTGTTAAAGAATACCCCAGACTAACGCATCATTACACTCACAAAGTCATCTATCTTTTACTTCAGATTAATTCTTTTTTTTCCCTCTCTCTTCACCTCCTCCATAAATCCTGGTGCACTTAATTAATTTCAGTTCCAGTGTAAGGTCCATAATACAGAATTGTTCAAGCAAACACAAAATTAATTATTCTATTTACAGCCTTCTCATTGAAAGGAGCATTTCATCTTTCATAATTACATTTTGGAACGTCCAATTATGAATTCAGACTTCTGCTGCTTTGCATACCATGATTGTATGCAAGTGTCTCCATGCCAATGAGAACCGAGATTTGGGTCTTACATTTCCTTCCAATTAGACTAAATCCAAGTATAGATCCAGCCTGAAAAACCTTTTCAAGAGGTGACAGAGGGAGAGGGTGGGAGACGGAGAGGGGGAGGATAAAGAATCAGGTTAGAAAAATATGTGTGTGAATGTGCATTAACATTTCTCATCTGGCTGGAGAGATGTCTTTATAACACAGAACAAGGCTTGCTGTGGCTGGTTCAGTAACCCTACCAGCTGCTACAGGCTTATTTCTACAAGAATGAGACTTTATCTAACTATTTTTGAGATAATGGGAAAATTCCTTGGCTCCTATATCTTCAGGAAAAGCTTTTGAACTCATCCACAGGCTGATATATATATATATATTTATGTATATATATGTATACACTTGATTTCTGTTAATTATATCAATTCTTAATGCCTTCGATCACACTAGCTGTTTTCCTCAAAGCTAATTTGTAAGTGAAATTTGAAACTGTAAAGGTTTTCTGCTTGCTGGAAACTTGGGGCAGATTCAAGGTTTTGTGCTTTTTTTTGAGAGAAATCTGGCCCTTGAACACGAACCAGGCAAGGAATCCCTGTGGACTCTGCAGCTCTCACTGCTACCTGACTGCAAGCAAAATTCCGGCATAACGGAGATCTGTGCTGGGTATTTAGTTCACCTTGAATCCGAAATGCCATGTAAAGTGGGAGGGATGGAGAATGAAACAGTGCTTCCCCAAGTGGAGGGTTTTTTCACTTGCAAAAACAGAAGGATTTGGCTCATATTTAGCATTTGGGGGAGTCTCAGAGGGACCACATGTGATGACCAAAGCTTCTCTAGGAAAATTATTCACACTGGAGAAAGATCTTGGGGTGCTTATCAAGTGAGGAAAGAAGTTAGCAGCAAGATAAACCTCATGTCCATGGTTCAGAGAACATGATAAACCTTGAGCTGAGGACAGCTGCCCACTTGCCGTATCTCTGGTGACAGATTTGATGTCCTTCTGTCTCTGCACTATTCACCTCGTGCCTGATGTTTCTGCGTGCAGACAAGGTGCGGGTCTCCACTGCTCAAGAAGAATGTTTGTCCCTCGCAATAGCTCAGTAGAACAGGCTTGAGGCTGGGACATAGGAGAGCACGATTAAGTCCCAGCTTTGCCACCCGACTGTGGGTGCCATGAGCGGGGACTTGCAGCTGGCATCTCTGCAGTAGTGAGGTGGACCGGGCATGGGAGTCTATGATGGACGAAGGGAGCACGGCTGCATGTGATGCATTTGCCTAGAACCTTCCTCCACTCAGCTGCCTGGGCATGCGGCTAAAGCAGGAACGGTTCCTGCCTTCCCTCCCTAGCTCCCTAGCTCCTCAGAGACCTTGCGACCAGCTTTTTGCATTCAGGACAGAGCAGAAACTGAAACTGCATCTAGCTAAAGAGGTCACCCAGGCAATTCAATGCTTTTTACGCCATCCCTTTTGCATACTTGAGCAAAGGCCATGCTCAATCTGACCTTTTGAGATATCTAGTTTAAAAATTCCCCACCAGTACAGATTGAAATGACCTGTTATGAGAGCTACAAAGTAGCTCCAGAATCCACCTGTCAAGACTGATCATGCTCTGAAAAGCCAAAATGTGCCCATCTCCTTAGAAACACAGATAAATTGCTTTAGCCTTATCTATAGTTTTACAGTTACTGCTATTCTAATAGGATGAAGCATGGTAATCAACTTTATAGAGCATATTTCCACGGCACACCAGTTATGTCATGCCTTGTTTACACAATTGGAATTAGGGATTAAGAGGTACACATACTGGGCAGGAGTCCAAAAATACTTTTACAGCCTGATTTACCAGCCAGCCCATGCAGGACTTGGGAATCCTGCGTGCGCCGGCTGCAAAGGGGTGTTCCTGCCCTTGGCACGTAGGGCAAACTGCAGAATTGCAGGAGTCCAAAAAAACCCGAGCGGATGGGCCGGGCAGCTGGGGCTGCGTGTGGCCGCCCGAGCTGGGGCAGCGTGGGGAGCACAGCACAACTATTGCTGCTGCTCTGAAACCTGCTGTTCTCCAGACACCTCTTCGACTGCCCATCGGTGCTGAGAGTTGTGTTGAGTGTCCGTAAGGCAAGTGGCCAAGAAACAGGGCTTGCAAAGTTCGCCTAGACTAAACCAGTGGAATGGCTTCACTCTGAATTTATCTCCAAAATAAGTCACACTAATAATAGTGAGTGAGTTTAATCTGCTGTAGTGCATGGGGAGGCCGGTCAACATCCTGGGCTCCTAGTGTGGGACAGACTGTCACACTCTGTTCTGTTAATGGCACCAAGAGAAACACAGACAAATATAAATATGACTAAAAGACTTCACAGTGAAGTTATTTATTTGCAGAATTACCATTTTTATTACCAGGAGTGAAATTCATTGCCTAAGAGTTTTAAACAACTTTGTGGATCTGAGGCAAGATGGCAGAGAGACACTCTTCTATTGGACCAATTGGTGTAGTGGAATGGAAAGGACGAGTTTTTCATCACATGGGGGAAGAAAAGAGATTTGAGAGTCAAAAAAACATTTACTCTTTCTTTCTAACTGTATGACAGTCTTATAGGAGAACTTCCCTCACTGCTAATCTGCTTTGATTGTTTTCTTAAATGTCATATTTTAACATCATTAAGATGAGATGTAGGCTTGACTGTGCCCTTTTAAAATGTGAGTCATAAAAATATTTAAGAAGATGACATAGGAAGAGTTTTTAATCTTAAATAATTGTGTCGTTTGTGCTAGGAGAGCATGAAGTGCTGAACGTGTTCTTTGCCCATACTCTTTGGAGAGGATCCAGCCATCCCTTATTAATATGAGATGGGTCTGAGTGCCTTCACGATGCACGTGTGCAAATCCAGAGGTTTTCTAGGGTTTATGCAGGACTAGATGAGAAAAGAAGTTGACGGAAGGGATATGAAGAGAGACATACTGCTCAGTCAGGCAGGACTAGGAAAACTGTTTCAGATTTGAATGAGTCTGGATGACAAAAAGCCATGAGCTGTAATCTGGACATTTCTGCTCTCCACTCACCTCCTGGAGCAGGTGCAAGGAAAGAGAAGCCCAAGGAGCTTTGGGGCACAGCCCAACCATGCCAGCCGGCAACCTGGGCATCGGCAGCAGGCACGAGAGCCAACGTTCCTGCTGGAGACTCACAGTCCCGGGACATCCATTGCTCCAGCTACCTGACTGCAGCCTGCACTCAAGGATTTTTCAGCTTGAGCTAAGAACTGCACAGATTTTTCCTCCTTCCATATAAAAGCTAGTTAGCCTGCATAATAACATTTTAGCTTGCTATTGCTAATCTGTTAGAAGTAGACAAGTGTTAAGTTTTCTGGGAGAAGCTAATCTGTGTTGTACTAATCCCTTTAGCAATGATGTCTGTGGCCAGCTTCATCTCTTGTGGGAGAGATTTCATGTCTTACATAAAAAAGACATAAATAGTCTATTTTAAAAGCTGTTGGAACAGTTTTCAAAAGAGAAAAAGTTTTATAGGATTTATTGCCAAAAAAGGATTATGATGACCCTCTTGTCTGGCCTCTGGCCTAACATAAGCGGTTCATGAACTGAAGCCCACATCTTGCCCTTGCACTAGTGTGTGGTTTTTTAAAGCTCATCCAATCTTGGGCACATTGGTTCATTCCATAACAAAATATTTTTCTTACTGTCCTTAGCTGGCAGGAGTTAATTGCTCCCTATTGTAAGCTGTGAATGCTGCTGTGCTGTTCCACCTGGTGTCTCTGCTTTTGTTTGTTAATTAGGTATTAATTGCAAGGGCTGCTGGGGATTTGTAGGTGAAAAGAGCACGTGCATATTGGCCCAACACATAGGTGATAAAAGGGATTGAGTGGGACAAAAAAATAGACTTTGCAACAGTGTGAATATATACCAAAGGGTGTTATGTCCTGATACTCAGTGAGCCATGGAGCAAGGTAAGGAAGGGATTTTGGGTGCTGGGCTTTCTGAATGTGGCAGCCCAGATTATTTAGTGCTGGTTAAGAGAATGCAATATTAAAGAAGAGGGAGAGAAATGATTCATCAGAGATTTTAAAACTTTTGCATTAAAAAAACAAACATGAAATATGGTTATTTTGGGGGCTAAGCAGAAGAGAAGTCAAAAATCTTTGAAATGAAAATAATTCTTTTAAGGTATTTTCCCCCAAAAAGCTTTTATGCAGTCAAAACATCAAGCTAGAGTTATTTCAATCATTTCTTCTGGAAGAATATATATATATATATATATGTATGTATGTATGTATATATAAAAGCACAAAGAGAAAGACACAGTTTGGTGAATGGGCAAGACTAAGCTAATTGCCTAACCTATGGGCTACAGGGCAAAGGCTGTTACTTAGCTATAGCAGGGAGGGCTAGTTTAGGGCTGCAGAGCCCTGATGCACCTTTCTCCTTGATGGCCAGATTTGCCAGCATTATATGCTATAGGAATTTTGAAGAAGCCTAAGAATTGAGTTCCCAGAACGATGAAGAGAGCAAAAGAAGATGGAAAATGAGACAAGGAGGAGATTTTTAGAGAATAGCTTGACAATTTCCTGTTCAAATGATTGTTTTAAAACCTTTGTGCTTCTGTTGTGCTGCCAGAAGTGTGCTAGAATCCATAAGCCTTGCATAGGACTTTTAAAATGATTTTCAGTCAGCTAAATAAATACATAAGTTTTATTCCTGATATGCTGGCTCATGCAAAGCCATTCCTTACTACTCCAGCAATCTTGTTAAGTCATATAGGCTTTTCTTTGCAAAGCTCAAGCTCTTTTTCTTACCTCATTCTGCCAGCCCTGCTCTAAATGCTCTCCCTTGTGCTAACTTGTGCTCTCAGTTTGAACCAGGTGACCTCAGCAGGACAAACAGCAAGAGGAGTTCAGGTGCCACCTTTTACTGGCATTTCTATCAGAGTCATATCAACCTACTGTATCTGGATAATGTGCTTTTCCTGCCCTCAGCACCCCTATTTATCCTGCTTCCCAAGGTTATCAGGGGAATATGCAGTATCTGTGATCTATACAGTCATCACAAAGTCATCAGGACAAACTAAAAACATGGATTATCCTTAAAAGAGGTAGCACTCTGTAAGCTGTACTGGAGTTGTGGATTTTTTTCACTCTACCAAGGACTCCAAAGCGCAGATCCTGGGCAATAAATATGGAAGCATCTGGACCTGAGGAACAAAATCTAGATTTTCAGTTGTTCGATCTCTTGAGTCAATCTGTTTTTGTGTTTATTCTATTCTGTATCAAGTGGTCTGAGAATTATGCTGATCAGTATACTACGGGCCAGTTACACTAATCAACATCCTCAGGAATTGTGTGCAGCAGGAGCAGGGATGCATCCGGACAAAGCGATGCATACCTGTGCTTTGCCTACCGTGTTACTTTCTCATCCTCCTTTCCCTTTCTAGGCTGTGCCTTCTCTAGAAGGTTTTACTATCTTATTGAGACTGCTTGTTTTGTTCCTCTCCTTCACCTTACTGATGCTTTTCTCTGATTATGTGCATAAAAAGGGGGTTTTTCAATCTCCATGCAAGCAGTGGCATATCTTCCTGAATATTAGTGTTAGTAGATCAGAAATAGTGATTAGTGATGAGCTCTTGCATTTTAGAAATATAGATTTCTTCTTTTTTTTTTTCTTAGAACTTTTTTTCCCCTTGTACATCAGTACTTTCAAACTGATAGCACTGCTGTGTCAATAGTGAATCTAGGAGACCTTTTGCTCTCTTAGCTCGTGTAATCATGTACTAGACAACACTTGGAAGTAGTTTAACTATCATCTGAGGATGTGCAGGCTGCCCAGAGAGCTGTATTTGCCAGGGAGATGGTGCTGAGGGCTTCTGGATGAGCCTGGATCCCAGCAAGTAAATATTCACCTGGCTATTTTCAAAGTCCTTCAAGCTGCCTCGTTGCTGAGAGATGTTTTTAAACTCTTAACAAATGTTTATAGAAGGGCAGCATGTAACCCAATGAGTTTATGTTTGTGTGCTTGGCTTTCACAAGGTATTTAATTAACTGTAGGTGACTGCTCTGTCCTGGCTGGGGAGAGTGCTGGTTTGGACTGTGACATTTCTGTTGGCTAGATTTGTAAGTTATGATTATTTTTTTCAATAGTTTTATTGCAATAGTGATAAACCACAGACATTCTTCTTATAAACAGCAGGAAACTTTGAACCTTTCAAGCACTCATTGAACTGTGGCGAACTTGTTAAGTTGTATAAAACTCAGTGAGAAAGCAAAGGGCAAAGTGCTGCCCGCCTTGCATTACTTGCAGGTTTATGCATGTGGCCTCAGAGCAACGTTCCTGGTTTACCCAGAGAGCAAGAGAAAAGTATTGGGCAACAGGCAGGGTAGACAGTGGCACCTTCTTGTCTGGTCACGGTGGGAATCTGCTCCTGTCACCTCAGTGTTTGCTGGAGAAGCTTTTCTTCAGCATGGTGTCCACCCCATCCAAGCCAGAGGCTTCTGAGGGCTAAAGGAGCTTGGAGAGCACTTTCTTCTCTGCCTATTTCTTTCCCATGCCAGTCGAGATTATTCTGGGGGGGATGGAGTGATGAAGCTCCTCTCAAGAAGACAAAACGGAAGCCGTTGTTGGATTTATAGTGCCAGCAGGATGCAAATGCTTGCACCCTGTTCTCTCTTGCTCTTCCTCCCCTCAAGACCTTTCTAAAATAAGGAAGGATGGATCTCAAACTGGCTTTAGGCCAGTTTATTTTGGAACTGTTCTGCAGATGAAAACATCTGCGTTTCATATTCAACACCCAAAAGAGAGAAGGTGCACAGAGGCTTGTTATGAGCGTATTTTGTTCAAGATTTGCCTGTCATCATGCAACTTGGGGCATTGTGGAAAGCCTGTAGCTGTGAGAGAGTCTGCCACATGAGCTGGGATATGGATAGAGGAATAATGTGGTAGGTAGTGCTAAAATTACCATAGCCAGTAATGCAGGTGGTAGCTATAGTCTGAGCGTTGATAAAAGGCACCAGAGATGATTTGAGCTAACTCTGTGTGACTTTAGGCTGCAATGACAACGACCAAAGAAACTTGTGATAGCAGTTTGAGAAGATCTTAAACTATGATAAATAAGGCTATTCTTTCAAGGAAAAAAAAATTCAAGAAACATTTTACACAAAATGTAAATGATGTGTTTATTTCAGAAGATATTTTGCTCTTGAAAACAAGAAGGACACTTTCCCACATGTTGAAAAAAAAGTCCTTTGAACTCGAAAGTGTTTAACTACCACCAGAAGCCAAGGAAAAGACAACCTTTGTGAGCCAACACTGTTTTTCCTACCTCTTCCCTCTGGCCCTGTCCAAATGCAGTGTGAAAGTCATTTGTTTTGGACTTGGGAGGTTTACTTGGAAACAAATGCACTCATTTTTCTTCAATACTTACAAGTTCTCTCCTAAAAACAAAGAAAATTCAGTGCTTAGTTAATGCCTTGCTTGAAAAGACTGTTTTAAATTCCTATGTGTACATAGTTTTATGCTCAGGTATTGGTTTCAGTATATTTCTGTTTATGTTAGCAATGAATTGATTTTTTTTTTTTTTTTTTTTTTTACTATGTTAGCATTTTATGAGACCCAAAGCTCTCCCTTGCTGCCAAAACATGATGGTTACTAAATGATTCTAGTATTCTCTCCTTTTATTGCCAGGCATGCTTTTAGAATAAACTGGCTATGTGAAAAGTAATTCCTTTATTCTCTTACAGTACTGTGCTACAAGAATTGAGAAGAAGAATATGTGATAAGCTTGGGGCTCCCTGTAGAAAGAAAAATTGTTCATTAATGCATCCTCTTCTGGAGGAAGGCTCTCTGGCTTATCCAAGCTTAGATTAAGTGTTTGGGGAGATTGGAGACCACCTGGTTCCTTGCAGGGTCTGCACCCAGTCTTAGTGCAGTTGCTGGCTATAAATGAGTCTTGCAGGATATTCTCTTTTGCAGTCACGCTGGTGAAATCCCTGCCAAAAGGGTCAAGGAGCTTGCCAAGTTGGTAGGAAATCTGGTTTGTGGGAGTTGTGTGTGAAGGAGGGACACACACCTCGGCTTTGTCACAGGACCAGGATGGGATTTGTCTGACCAGGGGTAGGTGACGAGAATGAGCATAGCTGCATCTCAGCTAGTTGTTGTGGGCTCCTTCTATAGTCAAAATCTAGGTAACAGAGCTAGCGAAGTCTTAAAGGAAATTCGTATTGCCCTAGAATAGATGTCAGAAGCATGCTGCATACAGTGTGAACTGGGCATCGCATGCCAGGGGACGTGAATCTCACTCCATGGCATTAATGATGGTCACAGCTTGATCTTTGAAGAATGTTACTGAAACACTGAGGAGCTTGAAGGTGTCAACATGTGGCTTCAGTAGTTTAGCTCCTGCTTTTTTATCTCTCTCTCAAACTTGGAATGAGTAACTGGGATTTTCTTTCCACGATAAAAATAAAACCACCTTCCTAAGGAAGCTATAGTGAATCGTTCTCTTTCACACAGAGATTTTTTTTTTTTTAATACCTAAAAGAAAACTCTATAAATGTGTGCATTAAGGCATGAAAGAAAACACCTGACTAGTAACAAGGTGTCTCCTAATTCTTGGACACACCAGCATTTTGGGGAGCAGGCCAGGGAGGGCCAGCCCAATTTAGCCGATCAAGAGCAATTTGCCTCAGCTTTGCAATGAATCTGACAGAGACACATTTCCCAGCATTAGGTTATGAAAGCTACCAAGACTGAGGTGGGAGGGAGCAGATGGACTGCAAGTCATTTTGTATCTGCAGGAAAATGGAGTTCAAAACATTCCCTCTAGAGTGGTATCCAATACCAAAATTGGATTTGGGAACTTGGAGTACATGAATATTTGTGCTGTCAATAAGAGTTATCTGTATACAAAACCCTTTCCTTGTCTGCTTTCTCTACCATGCTTCCTTCTTAATTCATTTTCAGTCTTTAATGTACTGTTGTGTAGCATCCTCTCCCATTAGGCCCTGTAATGTGCTCCGATTGCCTTCAGCTTGACTGCACTTAATAGCCAGCGTAAATAGAACTTAGTGTAGCATGCACTAACATCTCTATCCATTGTCCGGAGATTAAATACATGCCACAAATGGTTTACGCATCATCAGCCTCGAGCCCTCGTTTCATAGCTCCCAACCAAAAGAGGATATTAAATTAATTTGCAGGTTGCTTTAGCAAAGCCTAACAAAAAGAGGGGAGAAAAATCCTGAGGGTCATTATGCATATAATATCCATCAATCAAAAAAGAGGGGTGGAAAATGATAATAGCAGGTCATTATAAGAGGACAGGTGCACACATATTTAGCTCTATCTCTAGTTCAGGTCAAAGCTTAATGGTGTTAACTGGAGAGGAATGCAGGCTATGTGAACAGTGTGTATGTGCAAGGAAGAGGCAAAAGGGCAGCAGTGTGTCAGGACAGCGTAGTCTCTTGCAGATCTTCATGCTTAACCCTTTATTCTGCCTGGACTTGAGATGAGCTCATAAGAAGAAAGAGCAAAGCAGAAGTCTAAAAGAAGCAGTAGGATTTCTGCATCTCTTCATTAGAGCAGCTTGTCCCACTGGAAGCAGAGACAGAAACATCACTGGTCTGCAGCAAAGCAAAATGAAATTGCACAGTGCCAAGGCTCACATTAGTAGCACCTGGGCAGACTGGTCATCAAGAGCATGGATTTTGTTAAACACACAGTTTCAACATGCTATGCATTGAAAGGGCCTGTATTCAAGAGAGGACGATAACATACGGAGAGGAACCTTCGTAAGGGCAGGACAGAGATAACTGGTGAAACCACAGCAAGGTTAGATCTTGCCTACCAAAAAAAAAGAGGAGTAAGGCTCTGAATTTAGCAGTGATCTATATTTTTAAGTGAATATACCCTATATCTTAAGAGTGAAGAACTGCATTCTTATTTTGTTTTTATCAAAGAAAGACATTTCCTGAGTGTAGATTGCAGGATCAGACACAGATGTGTCATCCCTACTTGCAAATCTTTCCCTCTAGCCTGCTTATGACCAAGGAGACAGATACTAAAAAAGAAAATATTGTAGTCATATTTATAAGTTCCTCACAACAAGCAAAAGGAAAGACACTTGGGATTAAAGCATCAAGCTGAAAATTAGGCTGCTTGATTTGGTTTGCGGCTTTGCCACAAATTGTCCCTCTAGATATGCAAAATCATTCCTCCTTATATCTTAAATTTTGTAGCAATCCACAGAGGTGAAGGAAAACATCAGAGATTATCACCCTTTTAGATGCTAGTGTTGAGACTGACAAGGTCTTGTGCATGCCTGATAAATCACTGCCTCACTTCTGGATGGAGCTCAGTTGCAGTGATGATGCTCAGTAGGACATGCCTTTCTTTCCTGGAAGAGTATGTTCCAAGTCCTGCATTCTGTGGCCTCCACAAGGAAGTGACTGAAATCCTTTCCCAAGCTAACGATTGCATACCTTGATTCATGTGTATCCTTCATCTCAGGCTCATAGTAAAAAACAGCAAGAAATTATATATTGGGAGCTAGAGTAATTAAGCAAGGAAATATCCTTTAGCACAGGAATTTAAGTGCCCAAGGACTGCTGTCACAGAAATCACGAATGTATAGTCTGTCAGCTGAAATTTTAAATGCTTTTACTCCTTGCCAATTTTCACAAGCTGGGGCTATCCGTCATGAAGTTTTTTTGTTGTTGTTTTTTAAAAGAGGCAAAGCAGAGTCTGGGCACATGGTCACTCTGCATGAGTTTAGTAGAAGTTGTGGGAAACAAATTTGCTAGATAAGACAGATGTAACTTGAAATTGGTTCCTCCTTTATAAGGGCAACAAACTAGCTTGGCCCATGAACATTTGAATAAAAACCATGATTTATTTTGAAATGGAAAGAACTCTTTGGGGAGGAATTTGTTCTTGCTGGGATGACCCATGCTGACTGTCACCAATGCAGAGTGTGCCATATACCTGATATCTCTCTGAGGTTTGGTTGCCCAGCGGTCAGGCCCAAAATTTGCTTGCAGATGACATGAGCTGTGTTCTTATGTCTTCTACAATTCTTTCCTTCTTGCTAGTAAATAGTAAAAGCTGCTTGTTTTGAGACTAGATGGTTGGGAAAAGATGTGGTTTCATCCTGACCTGCTACAGAGCAACTTTTCCCAGCTCCTAGTCTGCTTTTTATTTCAAATAGATGCTTAATCCTTGCATTTGTGTGGCTTCTGTGGGGGAATGAGGGTAGATAGGGAGGTGAGAGGAAAAAGCCTGCTGGAGCTGTGCTATGTCATGTGCTCCAGAACAATAGATGATCACTCTTAATTATGGCAGCCTGAATGAGCATTGCTCTGCCAGTCCCTTTCCTCACCATATCTGATCAATACAGCCTTAATTGCTGAAGAAAGGGAGTATCGTACACAATCACAGCACAATGGTTTAATCACTTGGACGCTTAAAGTTAATTTCAGGCAGTTCATTTTTCATTGACGTGCTCACTCCACCAGAGATGGCTTGTCTTCACGCGTGCACAGGTGCACATGTGCCCTTAGCTAAAGGTGGTTTATTAATAGCTTTTAGCAAGATTATTTGAGATAACTGAAAATGCGAGAAATGTTAATATCATGCATAAGATTAGAAGGATTTTACTGGGAGGGATATGCTGAAAGCATTTTGGGAGGAAAGAAATTAAAAGGTCTCCTTCTGTGGGGTATCTTTAGTGCCTTTGAATTGACCTCTCCAGACACTCTGCAGGTCTGTAGGTCTAGTGAACAGGCAGTACAGCAGGATTTGAAACCTCATTAACACAGAGGGAACTCATTTGTCCTTTAAGTAGCAAGGAATCTTCTTCAGCTTTCAGGGCTGCTCAGGCCTGTAAGCGGTAGCTCCACAGGATCCTTTTGGTGATCGGCAGATCTTACCCCTGTGAGAAGGTGGTATATGGTACTAGTGTGATATTCAGCCAAAAATAAGGGCAGAGCTGTCCTGCTGTCCACAGTATTTCTGATATTTGCAGATCTGTGGCTTCAGGTCGACTCATTTTCTATATGAGGGCCTACTGTAGCATTTTAATCCAGTTATGAATATTATCCCATGGTACCACATGGAAGCATTAAAGTTGGGAGTCTTAGCAGCTGGAATGTTCTGGCTGGCACATTCAGAAAAGAGAAACCTGAAAATCTGGTCTTACAGGGTCCATCACACCAGGGAAAATGAAGCTGATGTGGGTGCCCAGCTTGTAGAAAATGGCTGCAAAGGAGACAGTGCCATAGGGGTGAAAGGGTAAGTGAAGGATGAACAGCTCTTATAAAAGCCGTAAGAAGAAATCATTTACTGGGAAAACAAAAATATCCTGTGAAGCATATACCCGATGATGGCATGGAGTGCGGTAGGCATGGGAAGTAGAATTTCCTAAAATGTATCGTACAGTTATTTTAATCGCCTCTAACTTTGGTCTGTGTTGATACCATTGACCAGCAGGACAAAGCATGGAGGCACTCAGGAGGTGCTGCTGAATGTTAGATGGCCAGATAAAGATTAAATTCACCAAGTACAGTGACATTTTTGTTTTCTCCTGGGAAATTGCTTTTAGGAGAAAAATGGTGTCCTGTGTTTTTGTGATTATTTACTTGCTCCTACAAGTCTGAAATTCCATTCTCAAGTCCAGCTCCCTCTGTGTCCTGGAGATCATTTTCAAATACAAATAACGGGCAATGTTTAAAAAATAAATAAATAAATAAAGGATAAGAGTATCTTTTTCCATTCCTTTCCAAAATCTGAGGAAGAAGATGAGGAATTCAGCATGAAGGATATGGACCAAAAGAAAGGACTTAACAGAAGCACAGTCACTCCCTTTCTTGCAATGCTTTAGGCTAACCATTATTCAAAGCCCTTTCCTCATATTGCATCTTTCACGATTTGCTTAAGCGATTTTAAATTGCTTTTGTGATTTCATTTAGTGGAGACCACAATAAAAGTGACCCCTGAGTCTATGAAATGAAACCGCCTGCACAAAGGGACTGAAGGCCTCAGCAGTGGCTGTGTGGGGCGATGATTTTGGGGCTGCATGCAGCATGTTTACATGGGGAAAAAGAGAGGATAACAGGCTCTGGGTAGCATGGTGCAAGCAGAAGAACATTGCTGCCAGTGGCTGCTCAGAAGGGCTAATGCGAAATCCGTCTTAGCCACTTCTTTGCTTATTTTAGCAAAATACTGAAGCCTGTGCTTGTGATCAGGAGAACAACTGGATCTCACTTTTCAGATGCCATGAGAAGCATAAATCTTGTCCCGCAGGCTGCTCCAAGACAATTCAGAGATGGCAGAGCATTGGGGGTCAGATATGCATTTGATGCAATGTTTGAGTCAGCA
>NW_010588942.1:154176-208933 GCF_000705375.1 Tinamus guttatus | reverse complement strand
GCAGGCTTTGCTGTGGGACATCCCGCCATGCAAACTGTCCCGGGCTCAGCGCAATGGGATCCCATACAATTAAGTGCCCAGATCCCCTGTAAAACCCAGCATGGGCCTTGCTCGTTGTCCTCATTTCCCCAGTGCTTGTGAGTCCCTGGGAGTAGGGGGCTGCTTCAGAGTCATGAAATGAAGGCATTGCTGATAACTCCCCAGAAGGGCTCTGCAAGCCTTACTGTGGCCCAAGATACAGCCAAAAAACTGAAAAGGGCCCATTCCCTAAACAAGGCAAAGGTTTGTTTGTTTGTTTGTTTTTTACTTAGCTTCTGATGAAGCCAATAAATTTGCCAAGGAGATAAGTAACCTAATCCCTGAGGTCTGCACGAAGAGCAGTGTTGCGGCATGTTCACCCCAGTCAGGTCCCCCTCTTCCCTTCATGTGCCTCGAAATTTATTAGTTGTCATGAACTTCAATGACATAAATCCCCAGCGAATTGATGGGAACCTGGACCCTTGCTGGGGTTTATATGGTGGGTCTTAAACTCTTAAGCAGCAGTGGCAGCGTATGTTCCCTCGAAAGCCACGCTGTCCATAATTCATATACCGGCACTTGCGGTTAACCGGCCACATTTCCTGGGAGGAAAATCCTGATGAAAAGGCTGTGATCTCAAAGCTGAGCAGTGACACTTGAGACGACCCAGGATTGCCACAATTCCTTTGGACTACACGGCCATTTGCACTTTAATAAATAAGTTTGGTTCTTGGAAGATCTGAGAAGTGGCTTTTAGACACTTCTGTCTAAAAGCTTGCAAGTTTTTCAGTTTCCTTTGAAGAAGAATTTATAGTCAGAAAATTAAAAAATCTACAAAGCAATATTTTCTAAAGCAAATGCTGACATTAGAAGCATCTTCTTAAGCACTTGCATTGCATATCTGTGCTAAACTGCATCTCCTGACTGACAAAGCCATCTCTTGCTAAAAGCCACTGTTATAAAATTATGACTACCGCATATATAATGTTAGTGTTTAACAAGACGACAGAAATGCCACCTTAGTAAAAACTGATTATGGTTACAGCTGAACAATTCACATCATGCAAGATTTATAATATTAAGGTTATGCAATCATCTAATCGGAGAGACAAGCCTTGAGTAATAATATGAAATGCATGTACTTCAATCTGCAACAGCAGATTCATTGCTGTTTTCTTATTAGCTCATGCTAGCATTAGGGCTGCATTATCCATTTTGCCATAGTCTAATTCAGCATTTCCATCTGAAAACATATGCACAATAAGTGATCTATGCCAAACAATCAAAGGGAGACAAAGCCATTTGAGTGACTTCACAGCTATAAAAATATACATAATCTGTAGGTCTTTCAGCAGTTTTCAATACTTTATACTATATTTCTTTGCATGATAGGTTTTCCCCAAGTAAAGGAAATGATAGAAATTGCCCTTTTTCCTTGGGGGAATAGTGTTTTGGAGGTTAGATCAGACAAGGGATTCAGACCACCAATTTCTCATACTGCAGACTAGACATCAGATCATCCTATCAGTGTTCTGGAAAGTTGCACTTGTAACATAGGGCCATGCAGAATGACTTACAGCTCACACCACCCAACTCATATAAAACTGCAACTATTTAAGCTGAAGGGGATTCTCTATTGTTTCTTAGAAGCGAATAATCTCTGACATTTGAGCTGCCATCATCCAACAAAAAGTAGAAGTGTATAGAAAGTCTGATCAGTTCATTATAGTCCAGAGAAGTCATGGTGTGAATCAGGTCAAAAATAATGCCTGATGACAAGTGTTTATAATGCAATAATCAACCTAATTGACTAAGATGTCAGATTAAAATGAGGCTTTTCTTGCCAAAGTGCAGCTGTATGAAGCAAGCGGAGTCCTCTTTGCAGATGTTGGTCCTCCAGGGCGCGACATGCAGAGGAGAAGACACAGGACCAAGGACCTTGCTGCACCAACACCTTCAGGCAATGGGTTGTTTGGATGCCCATATCTGTAGGTGGATAGATCAGACTTTTGCAATGAATGCACTTCTCAGGAAAGACGTATTTCAAAGGTAAACAGAAAGCATTTGTGGCCTGGAGTCTGATTTATTATACACACTATATATAGCTGTCATTAAATGAACAGGCTAACGTGCAGCTATTCATCACAGGGTGGGCAAAATGAACAGGCTGTTCTCTGCTTGCCTGGAATTGTTCTTATTTCTGAAAACCAAAAGCAGTGTCTCGGAAAGCAAGGAACACCTAAAATGCCATAAGATGTTCCATTTCTCCTGCTCAGCAGTACCTCTCCATGCTTGCTCTGCCCAAGACCATCATTTTAATCAATCCATCCAGAATCTCTTTCTAGCAATCCCCCACTTGCCCTGAACTCCCAGCTAAATACCTTAATCTGCCCCTGTTTGTTGCTATTCCCATTAAAATAGACTCAGATAAGCCTGTAATTTTTATCTGAATTTGAAGGAGCATTTTCAGCCTTTCCTGTACACGTTTGTTTTACAGCATCTCACTCCACATAAGGTAAGGTGCAATATTTTTTCAGCTTTCAGAGAAAGCAATTCTCAGCTTGCTATTTAGTTACATGAGAAACAGAAAACAAAGTGAAGTTACTGGACTTAAGCAACTCTCTGAGTGCTGATTCAGAGATATGACCAAAAATATTTTTCTTAGCAGCTATTAAGTGCTGAAGAAATCCAGGGATAATTTTAATTAAAAAATAAATGAATTTACAAATAATTTCTGAATACAAAGAGAATTAGCAGAAATGAATAGCACAATGCAAAAATTACAATTAAATGTTTGCTTTGACAGAAATTGAATTTTCATTAAACTATGTCTTTCATGAGAAAATGCCCTTTCTGCAGACATGTGAATTTCCTCATCAAAACATGGGACATTTCTGGCTGAAAATGAGTGAGACTTTGTGTTTTTCAGATGAAAAATTGTTCATTATTTGAGGTTGGGAATTTTTTTCTTTGTTTTGTTTTGTGAAAAGTTTTTTTTTTTCCAGGGCTTTTTCCTTCTTCTGGTTCCCAGCCTTCCTTTTTGAATTCACTTAGCATTCATTTGTATAATATAGAAATGATCATCTCCCTAAGCAGACTGGGACCCATGTTGTCACCATCAGCACCAGCTACAATGAGGTTCTGAAAAATGAATCCCTGCCCTGTGGCCTCCCTTTGCCTGCCACAACCCTATGTGAAGCAGACACAGGAAGGATGGGCCAGCGAGCCCTCACCAAGTTGGAAGTTATTAAAACGTGGAATTTTAAGATGGAAAGACGATGACCATCCATATTGGTTACTGTCATTCCCACTGTGTTTTCTCACTCCACCTGGATAATTCTGCTGCCTTTACTTGCACCATAAGGGCAGGAGCACACTTGGTCCTATGCGCAGAAGTGACTGCCGAAGGAGCTCCTTGGCTTTTTCTGCCCAGGCTGGGAAAGCTGGAGCCTCCGTGAGATCCCAGGCTCTCCTGATGGATTGAGCACTTCAGTTCCCAATTGCTGCCAAGTGCAAATGCAGAAGCAAAGAGCGAAGCAAGAGCCGCTGCTGCCATTTGTGGGAGCTGTTTCTTTTCCTTCCTCTCAGTCGCGTGGACAGAGGAAGGCCCAACCTTTCCTGCAGGAAAAGCCGTGTGCTGGGATGGTGTGCAGAGTCCCTGGGCTGTGGAGCTGGGCAAGCGCTCAGGACAGACCCAGCCCCGTGCTCTGGGAAGGGAGAGCTGCATCCTGGCGTGCGAGATGCAGTGAATTGGAGCAATTCACCTGCAGGCACTGCTGATAAATATTTAGCTGCCTTTTCCTTCCTGCACCTTTCTGCACTTACCCTCATTGCTAAGGGCTTGGCGGGGAGTTGTTTTGTTTTCCAGCTGGGGGAAGTGGGAGGGATGAGCGGCTTGGGACTGCCGGGAAGCACAAGGAACCACTGCCTAAGGACAAAGAGGAGATATCTTCCCACTGGCAGGGAGATGAAAGGCCCTTGGTGACAATAGGGACATGTGGGTGTCTCCCATCAAGCCAGCTGACACCCTGTGCTGAATCCCACAAAATCCAGGGGGCTCTGGTCTTCCTGATGGCAGCAAAGACAAAAGCAGATGTAGCCCTCACGGCTTGTCTTTCTGCTCTGCTCCTGGGCTCGAGGAATTAACAGCAGGTTAGATACCCGGGCAGGAATACCTTCCCTCCCTGCTACACTGAGTTTTTGCCTCTGTTTTTCCCTGCTCTTTATAGTTGTTGGGAGAGGAAAGAACTGTCTCAGCCACCCACTCGACATCTGGTCAGGCTGCCGTGATGTGCTCACTCAGGCCCTTCCAACCTCCCCAGATGTGCGCTCTTCAAAGAGAAATCTCTGCTGAGCTCCAGCAATAGATTATTCAAAGAACTGGCTGGACCTTTGCAGAAAGGGCTTTTGCTGGCTTGACCGGGTATATTTTTCTGCTCTTAAAACAAGCAAGGGGCAGTTGCAACTTCTTCCTGTGTCACGCAGTGAGTCACCCTGGCTCCAGGGTTTGGCTGCTGCGTAGCAAAAAAGCTGGACCTCCCCAAGAGGCAGCTCAGAAGGAAACCACTCAGTCAACTCCAGGCTTGGAACCCCTGGATGCTGAATGCTGGATATGAAGCCAGCTCTGCACCAACACGTTGTTTACCCTTCCTCAAGAGGAGCTCAGGAGGAACCTGCTTAGTGGCTGAAGGCAGGTGCCAAGGTCTGCCCTGTGTCGCGTACCCTCACACAGGTCTCCTGGCCCTGACCTTGATGTGGTGCTCACAGAACCTCATATGCCCTTGTGATTGAAAGGGGTCGGTCAAGTAGGACCCCTCACTCAGTTAAAGGAGTTTCGGTAGAGAGCTTTATGTTCCCTTTGCGGTGTCTAGTGTCTCCTTCAAATGGAGCAAATGGCATTTTGGATCTTGGTATCAAGAGCAAAATATTTGAAATTGCCCATTCATGGTAATGCAATTACTTGCCTTTTGGCAGATTCACTATAGTTTCATTAAACCAGATCTGAACACCTACCTTGTCCTACACAGGCAAGAATAAATTTATATGCTGAAAGATAAGGCCATTCCTGCAGATTCACAGATATTTCACACTAGACATTTTCTGGTTGTGCAAGAACCTGTGCACACATAGACTACCCAGTCCCAGAGCCTGGCAGGAAGGAGACGATGGCACCACATCATCGCACAAGTGCTTATGTGCAACAGAGATCCAGAGAGAAAATCAAAGTGTTTTGTTTTTGTTTGTGTGAGGAGGAGAAGAGATGATGACTAAAACACTGGTTTAGGACAAAAATGAAGCTATTATGACTGGATTTCACCTTCCCCCGCTCTACCTCCTCCTCTGAGCCACCCCCACGCAAATACAAAACAACCTGCAATCCAATTAGCGCCAAATGTGTATGGAGTAATCACATTTAATAAACAGAGCTAGTAGGTTTTAAAAAATACGGCCTTGTCCATGACCTTTTCTTAATTTTGTCAGATGTAATCTGAAATTCGTGCCTTCCTATTTGCACTTGGAGTTTAATTAGAAGCAGCTATTTCACCCATCGCCTCCCTACGTGCAGGCACATATGGGCTCCACGCGCGCGCGGGGCTTTGCACCGTCTCTCTCTTTTTCCCCAGGAGTGACGGTTCTGAACAGCTTTCACGCGCACCCTCAGCAGATTGCTGATGACCGAGGGAGTGTGTGTGTGCATGAACGCTGGGCCCTGCTAGCAAATCGGGGACACAGAGAGGGATTTGTGTCTTTCACACCCATTTGGGATAGTAGCTATAGCTTTTTATAGACTGACATTTTGTCTTTTCAGTTTAACTTCTGAAGCCATTGCATCATTTCATAGAAGCTCTCGACTTGCTGTACAAAGAGGAGTGATCCCCTCTGAGCTCTCCTTTTAATTCTTTGAAAGTAGACAAAGCAGAAAAGACCTGACAGAAACAGCACAAACAATACGCTGCAGTTTCCAGAACCGCTGGTGAAAAACAGGAAGTTTCAGACTATGGTGAGAGTTAGGGAAAAAGGAAAGAAGGGCCTGGAATGGTGCCAGAGAGACGCTTTTATCTGGAGGATTTAAGATTAACTAAAAACAGAATAAAATATCAGCTCCTGCCATGCTGAGCCCATTGATAAAATCCATCACATCTGGAGAATCTTTGATTCTGCCCTTTCTAGAAGGTAGAAATACATAGCAAGTATTAGAGCAAGCAAGTCCTGATGAACCCAGTGAGCACCAGAGCACTCCAGTCACACCATCACACCAGCAGCTGCCATGGCCAGAATACACAAGCCCTATGATGGCCATGTGATTCTTGACGACTGGTGACCATGTCTTATTCATCCCACTGGCTCGGAGGGGATCACAGCTCTTCATTCGGTGAGTCAAGAACTTCCTGTGGTACCTCGTCTGGTGACGTGGAAGAGGAGCAGAGACAGGAAGATCTACGACGCTGAAGAACTGAATATCAGTCTACTAGACTTGGGTCCATATTTTCCACATTTGGGGGAAAGTATTTGTCATGCCAGGAACCTTTTAGGTGAAAATTTAGTGTAACTCTGATTCTATGGTTCACTGATTTCTTAGTGAATCACCTATGGCCTGAAAATGGCCTAAGTATCCTGCTTGCTTTCCCAGTTTTATGGATGACAGTGGAATTCCAAGTTATGTTGCTTTTGGTGGCAAAACCAGCTTACAAAATTCACACCCTTTGCTCCTTCCCCTCCTCTCATCTCAAAATGTCTCTCCTTTTATCTAACCAGTCAAAAATATTTTCTGCTTCCCACCCACAAAGAGCACAAGGCAGAAGCTGGCAAGAAGTGGTACAGAGGAAGAACTTCATAAACAGAATTCTCCACTAGAGTCATCATGGCATGGACCTGCACATTCATAACTCCGCAGTGTCACCTTCCAAAACCACCCCAAATGCACCTGTGATGATTTTGAGGTTTGCCTAATGCTGCCTGCCTGCAACACTACCATTTTTTTTGGATTCACGAACAGGGGGAGCACGTGGAGCCAAGAGCAAAGCTGGTTGTTTCGTTTGCTTGTTAGAGGCCAGAGTAAGGAAATAAAAACTGCCACACAAAATGAGCTAGAATTGGAATTGGCTAAACGCTTTCCTGTGAAATGGATTTTCGAACTGACTCTTGAACTCTTCAGTGGAAAGACAGATTCATTTTCAATGGAGTTTGATCTTGCTCTTCAGCTTCATTTGTAAGACCAATTACAGAGCATTTTGTACAACAATTACGGGCATTAAAACGGCTCTGTTCCATTTGATGAATTTTAATAGCAATTGAACAGAAGAACCCATCAACTGAAAGATTGTCCAATCAAGTATGCCCACACATTGAACTGTAATTTCCACTCCACAAATGTGTAATGCCATTTGAAGCTACCCAAATGTCCTCTCCTCACCAATAGCCAAGCAGATTCTCAAGAATTTGTTCCAAAACAACTTTATTCCTTGAGGCTTTAAGTCCACAGAAAACACATGGGTCATGCTCTTTCTGTAATCCTGGTGTACAGCAACCTCCCCTTGCAAAGCTCCCTTGAGCTCATTCTTGGACAGGGCATTCTCAGAGCCCTGGTGACCAGGTTTGCCAGGAGGCATTCCAGAAATCAGCTAGCACCTTTTACCCCCTTTTGTGAAGAAAGCTATTTTTTGGAGAATTTACTGCAAAGGACTGTGTAAGAGATTGTAAGAACTGGGTGGCTGCATTGCATCATTATAGAAAATGGAGGCAGTCGCCTATACTTTAGATCTGGTATCTAAATTTGCGTTTGTTTCAGCTTCTTCTTTTGGGAAGAATGAACGTGAAGAATGTATGGGTTAAAGAAATATAGGCCTGACACAGAGCATTTGGTTATGAAGACAACTCCCTGATACCAAACAATAGATGTTTTGACCAGGAAAGCCCAGAGATATCCCTTTCACATGGTCTCCATGGGCCATGAACCGTGCAGAACTTATGACTTACATTACAAATCCAAAAGCCACAAATGCAATGTACTATGGTGGACATAAGAAAAAAAGATCAAAGGCATTGCCAGCGCCCTGGGTGTCTGAAACATGCTAATGCATTTCTTAATCTTTGTGTGTGAACAATCTGTTGTTGTTTTTTTTTTTTTCTTTTTGTCCTAAACTTGCTCTTTCTAGCTGGGGTTGGCCTGTGCAATACTGAAAATTCCTCGAGGGAAGCAATTGTGTTTCTCATTGGATTTGCTGGAAATCGAAAGAACAAAAGACCTATTTTGATGAACTTGCTCTCAATGTGATTTCCCAGTTAGTCTGGGAAACAAAAAGAGGTTGCTACAGTTTAGATCAGTGGGAGATAAACGTCCAACTGTCAGAGCAGCCCTTTGAAGTGGGTTTCCACTTGCCAGTGTTTGCTACAACTGTAAGTTCAATTTAAAGACAAAAGATGAAGTCTTGGCCTTATTGAAGTCAATAAGAGTTTTGTCACTGACAACTCCAAGGCCAGGATTTCACCCAAGATGTTTGTACAGGCACTTACTTTAGCATCTGTTGAGAGCTGCATGAAATATTTATGTTGAAGAGTGGAACTCTAGTGCTTTCTTGCATCTCATTCTGAACACAAAAATGACCCTGTCTCACTGGAAAAATCACCACTCTTCTCTGAAAAGAGCACAGTCTCCATTGAGAGATACTTCATTCCAGTCTGGTCAACTTAAAAGCTATGTACTATTTAAAAATGCACTATTTAAAATTACAATTATTCTAAGCTTTATTCATTCAAAAAATGAGATCTGGGGAGAGGAGAAAAGGTGGCAGAGCTTGGGGACAAATAAATGGGGAGTTAATCCCTGGGATGAAAAAAAAACATTCTCTCCTCCCTTGGTACCTTCCCCTTTGAAATATTTTCTCTTATTAGTTTAATTTTATGCATTTTAGCAGTTCAGTCACAGGCTGCTACATGGATTTTTTTCACCCTTCACACACCATCACATACTGCCTGCCTTCTTTTGACCACAGTCTATGTTGCAATAATAATAATAAAAAACTGGGCCTGATTTTAATTTGTGTAATGTTTTGGTTAAAAAAATAAAAACTCAACAGCCTAATTAGGAAACCCGTTAAATGGCTGCAATTCAAATATAATTCTATTAAATTCTCCCTCTAAAGTTAATGTTACAGACTTTTTAACAGATGTTTTAATTAGACATTGTTATTAAAAGGAATACTGTAGAAATTAAAAGTAGGCCCTAAATGTGTTAACAAAGACACTTTTCTTGCGTGGCAGCGGTGGTGGCAGAAATCTTAGCAAAGGGATTTTGGCAGTAGGTTGTGGACAAAAAAAAAGAAATGTGTTAAAGGAAGCAAAATGCTCTGCGAGATGTGCATGGCTCAGCTGCTGTGGGATGGGGGTTCATTGCACATCCCGCAGCACCTCGGGGTGCGGCGGGGAAGATGCTCCGGCACCGCGCGGTGCTGCGCGAGGAGCCCAGGCAATGGCACAGCAAGATCGTTCTCATCAGGTGCTTGTGCCCCAGGCCCTGGGACTGCAGTGGACTGCAAGGAAATGTACTTTCTGCAGCTCTGCAAATGAAAAAACTCATAGCCATGTTTTTGGAAAAACAGTTTTTTTAAAAAATATGATATTCTCCATCCTGAAGGGACTTTTTCTGAGACTGGTAATACTGGGATCTAAATATAGGTGAAAAAATGGTCAGGCTTCATGTAGAACCATCTTCTGATGGGGTCAGTGAGCAGTGGGTACCTGGTAGGTCTCCACTTCTGCTGCGCCAGGCCTCCAAGAAGCCCATTCAGAGCTGCTGTAGCCAGCAAGAGCAGGCCACTGATTCAGCTAATGCAAAAAACAGCATGGCTGCTCTAAGGCAATGTCATTTTGTGGGACTGCAGCCCTAATTTGGCTGCCATGCATTGACAGCAGTTTTTCCAGGGGATAATTCCAGGCAGAACTCTTCTTCACATCAAGGAAGCGTAGAGGAATTAGCCAGCTAATGTAGCTGGTTAATGCTTTAGGGTGGATGCCATGAACGCTGCCCTTACCCTAAAGACAACCATTTTGGAGTCGCAGGAAGTGTTATACAATGGGGTTGGTGTTCAGACATGTAGATGAGCACAGACACAGCTTCATGTCGTAAAACAAGCAATTCGATGGGACCTAAAACCTCTAATTTCTTCTCTCGATGAGAATATAACCTCCTCTTAAAACACTGGGAGAAAAAATCCCATAATCACAGCCCTGAATATTTTATCCTTGTCACTGAAACCACTGTCATTGGTCACTCCAAGAGGAAGCATAGCAGCCTAGAGAGAAAAGATGCCTTAAAAAATCATGTTAAAGTGATGTTACCTTTGATATTAGTCGGAAGTGTCAACTCTTGTTTCGCCTTCTATCCATATGCCTCATTTTTTTTAAGCCATTTTTTAGATTTATAGATGGGAGACAGGGCAGATCTTCCTGACAGCATCTGAGAGTAAGTGGCACCACACGCCAGTGGTTCCAGCGAGTGTCTCTGCCAGCTCGGCAGAGCAGGGGCTTTGCCCATGCCTGCTCTCTGTGCTTGGCAGCTTTGGTTACACTTTGTTCTTCTTTGTTACCCATTCCCTTTAAAGACCTTTAGCTTAAAAGCTGCGCAGTAACCAAATTAATGCGGGTACTCAGATTTTAATGATCATCGGAGTCAAGCTGGGAAATCATCTCTGTGCAGACATAAGGGTAAAGAAGAGGGGCAAAAACCCACTAGCAGAGACAACTGGCTAATTAACAGATGTGAAAGTGGTGTAAGAAAGCAAAACCCAGAAAACAAATGAAAATCTGCATGGCAATTACTTCCAAAAAGGTAACATTTTCCCAATTAAAGATATTCTGAGAACTTCAGTTAATTATGTAGGTTTTCTTCTCTCTCTCTCTATGCCTCTGTGTCTCTCTCTCTCTCTTTCTCTCTCTCTCTTTTATTAAAGTCCATCAGGGCTCATGATGTGTGGGAAAAGTGCTAACATTTGCAAATTGCTGGTTTATGATAAATGAATTGTGGAAACTCAGCCCCTTGGTTGGGGCCTGGCTAGATTGCAAAGCACCAGCATCTCCGGCTGCTGCAGCCCTGACCCTGACTTTACACCCATTGATCACAACCGGTGCATAGCCATGACCACCAAATGCACACATTGTAGCTGGGGGACTTGCTTTTCCCATAGTATTTCATCATCGTTCCACATCGCGAGCGCCATAGTAACCTTTGGCTTGCCGTCCTGTAAGACTAATACCTGCAGGAGATTTCCTCTTGCCCCAGTAATCACTGCTTCAACCACTGCATCTTTAAAAAACCCTTAGTCATTAACCTGGCTTTGATTTTCAAAAAATACCCATCGATTTCCATAGCACCAAGAGGAAGAGGAAAGGTGAGCACTTTGGAAATCAAGGCCTAAGTAATTCTAAACTGCGTTTTTTCAGCTATAACTTTCTGCGGCTTGCACTAATGCTTTCATTTTAAAAAGAGATTTACTGTATGTTTTCTTGCTGTTAATCCCAGCAGTCCTCGAGGAGGTAGCAGCAGAGAGTGCATTTAGTGGTATTGCAGGCACGATGTGCAGCGCGTGCTTCCCACGGCCGCTGTTCATTAGCACTGGATGTTTAGAGCGCAGGAACGCCTAAAAGGCCAGCAATTCCAAGCATAGCCGTGTCTGGGATTGTACAAATATATAAGGGACATCCTCTGTCCCAAGCAGAGAATCCATGGCGGGTAAGATGTGCGAAGGCAGGCAGGGAGCAGGGGATAAATCGCAGCCCGGCTCCGCGCGAGCCTCTCATCGGCAGGAGATGGCTGGGGCCACCTTGCCTGGGAGCCGGTAGCCAGGAGGCTTCTCTGAGCATAGTGCCAGGGTGAGTT
This sequence comes from Tinamus guttatus, assembly GCF_000705375.1. The sequence continues at coordinate 197,040 of NW_010588942.1, read as the reverse complement.
TTGAGGAGAGACTGTGCTGGCTTTAGGGACTATTTATGGTTTGGGAGAAAACCTAACCGAAAGGAACGCAGAGCCTGGCAGCTGCATGTCAGCTGAAATTCCTGCACAGGGAAATTGTTTCCATTCCCACTTCTGGGTCTGAACTAAGGTCCTGATCCTGCCTTAGTGAAAACAATGCCCCAAAAGGCAAGGGCTTCCTCCTGCCTGGCAGATCATGCTGAGCATCTGCAAGGAAGGGTACACACGTATGTGGCAGCACCTACACACACACACTCAGGAGGGAGATGCCCTCGAACTCAGCATCCGATGTGAAATCCACCACCCGTGAAAGAGCCTGGGTAAGAGATGAGAGTGTCCCAAAGAGACACTGAATAATGAAGTTATGGAGGGCCTGGAAATGTGGATATTACTTTATTGCGATGTATTGAAGAGAACTTGTGAGTTAGTGATCTATGGGTTGCATTCAATAGGAAAATAACATCTCTGTTTACCACACACTGCCACTGAAGTACCAAAAAATCAATTTTAGTCATTGATTGGACCCAAAGGTGTAGGAAAATGGGTAAGATTCACAATAGCACAGTGAGGAAAAGATGCACAGTCTCTGACCAAGGACCATTTTCCTGCTCCCCTTCCTGGTTTGATGCACACAGCAGCAGCACTAACAGAGCGACCACCAGCTGCTCCCGACGTGTCCCACTGATCCAGCGGGCCCACAGGCTGAATAGTGAAACCTCCCTCTCCTCTGTCTGCTCCCTTGGCATAAAATTCACTCAAAACTGACGGCTTGTGGAGCAAAACTCACAGTGTGCCTGCAGCAGGCGGGCAGTGATGCTGCGACCTAGCTGAGAGGAGATGCCACCTTTGGCATCACCGGGTTACTGCCGTGCTGGAAGCTCCTGGGATTTCCTGAGTGAGTTGAAATTTGGATTTATTTAACATGACTACCTTGCATCTTGCAGCTCTCTGCCCATGGGCAAGCTGAATGGGGCACAGTGACATTTGGGCAGCACTCGGATCAACGTGGAGATGGAGGTTCAGAGCCTGATGCACCCGCGAAGACCATCACTGTATGCTTAGGATGTGAATAATGCTGTGGGGCTGGAAATTGGTTTTGAAATCAAGTTTCAGCAGAAAGGTAAAGACGGTGGAAAATTCCTTGCAGAATTGCTTGGCATTTTCTGAGCAGCTTCAGTCCTCAATTCCCTGTCTGTGTCAGTTCTCTCTTGTCTTTATTCATGCTCTGAAGCATAGTGTCTGAAGCAAAAGTTATTGAATTTTCACTAAAACCTTCCTACATGCAAAGGCTTTTTCTACTTTAATGTTCAAAAAAGTCTGAGTCACAGCCACCATCTCTAGCGTGCACCCATATCTTTTCTCATTATAGGCTGAGGTCCAAAACCAATATGAATTAAATAAATATCCCACTGAGAGCTCTACTTTTGAAAACAGCCTTATTGCAGTGCAGATGTGGGCTATCTACAACTGGCTTAAATTTTTTCTATATATATATATTTAAATTAAGAAAATAAAATAAAATCTAAATATTATCCTGGAAGGAAGTGTTTGCACTGGTGGATGTTTGATTTTCATTTTTCTCCCAGCATGCTCTGCCCTTTCATCCTATAATGGTTCTTCTCTATTAATCCTTCTCAAAACCCACAGGTAGAGATGCTTATTGATAGAAGGCCAACGTGTATCTCAGTTTACAAAGGCATATTAAAGGATACAAGTAACATATTTCACTTGATGTCTTCTTATTAATGCAATTCCACTTAGAACATTTGGCATAAGAGGCATTGCCAGATGGAAGATAAAACTTCACTTTTATGGATATTTTGAGGAAGAATACATTTGGTTTGCATCAGTTCTAAACGAATAATACTCATTGTCCTAATGATTTGTATTTTATAAGCAGGATAATAAAAAGCACTGTCAGTTACTTAGTATTTTAACAAGGTTTTTTTTAAAAAAGTCTGATAACATCAGGTCATTTTAAATGATCAAGTGCTTTTAAAGCTAAACTGTTATAACCCAAAGCAACGGGTTATTTACGTAATAAAAATAAATAAACACTGACCCCAGCTTGGCTGTATTTAAAGATTCTGTCATTTGTTACGAGGAATCGCAGGGCGCAGCGTGCGCTGGGGACCCCGGGGCGTTACAGCTACAAACCCGGCTACGGGCTGGACTCGGGCCACGGCGCTGGTCCTGCGGGAAGCCGGGTGGGTTCTGCAGCCCTTTCTCTCCCAGGACGTCGGTTGGTGCTTGAGGTTGGCAGGGCTGGACTCAGTGGCTGTAAAGGCTCCTCACATCTTTACCCATGGGTAATTTGCTTATATTCAGCTCCTGCCTTTATTGAGCATAATAAGATTCTGCATTTTTTCTTATTTTGCAGTTTCACTTCCTCCTGCTGATTATATTTTGTTAACAACACTGCGGGCATTAGGTTTGAGTCTCAAAAAATGCTCAGTGGGTGCAAACCTGAGGAATCTCTGCTGCATCTGAGCCCTCCTCACTGTCAGCATCAGCATCTCCCCGGAATCCAGGGTTTTGAGCCAGGTCCTGTGCGGAGGACAGTCTCTTCTCACCTTCATATGACCTAAGCTTGTTGCACCTTTCAGTGCTCAGCCCCTCCTAGAGCAACACGAAGGGGAAATGTTCTAAAAATTAAAGCCAAGGAAATAAAAAGATTATTAACCTTCCAAAAGAGGTGGCAGGAAGAAAAGAAATATTGATTTCTTATTAACTGCTTCTTTAGCACCTGATAAACTCAGCCTTTGGTTGACACCTCAGCGGATTTGGAATCAATTCTTCAGAACTGCATCATTTTCCTTTTTCCTCTTTTATCTTATATATAGACAGAACTATTACAAATCGCCAGTGCAGGGGTCACTGTTGAGGATGGCGAAAACTTGATCCCCACCAAGGATCCACATGTTTTGCAACTTCTTGAGCAAGTTGTTTTGATTCTGAATTAGAGCAGGACTTTGGCAATGCCACAAGGGAAAACCTTCTTTTTGTCCATTCTTTCCATAATAAATGTTTTTGTAGTCATTAGGGACTGAAAACTTGTTCCTGTGGCATTTCTATCCTAACTTTGTGCAACGAGAAAGGCAAAGGATCGCTCCAGTCTAGGTGAGATGATGCCAGGAGAGGGGATTAGGAGGATCCAAAGCTTGCAGTATTTTCAATGTAAACATGAAAGAAAACTTCAATATTCCTCAGGTAAGATGTCAGATGTGTGCTTGAGACTGCTGGAAGTGCTCCCTGTTTGTCCAAATAGATGGGCGTTTGACCAAATAGATGGGCATTTGGCTTCCCTTTGAGAAGGCTGCTTTATCCCACTCTCTTCTGATTAAGCATCAAGGGCCAGGTGATGTTGCCCATCTTGGAGACTGGAGAGAAAGCAAAAGGAGATCCTCAACACTGGCAAAGTTGAGGTTCTGTCGAAGTAGCATCAGATTTATTCTAACATATTTCATGGAACTTAATATTGATTTTCAAATAATCTGGAATGCTGTTTTTATAAACAATTATTGGCAAGGGAAGCGTTGTTTTTGGAAGTGCTTGTATGTACAGTAAGGCTTTATTTCTTCTTGTTTTGAAGTGCTGCACGTCTTTTAAAAAAATGCTGTTGAGGAAACATCTGCTGTCAATTAAGGAGTAACACATTAAGGCATATTAAAGTGCACTCTTATTAGTGTTTCGGCAATAAAAAGCAAGGTTTTCTATTTGAATCATATGTTCTTTAACACATCTGCCAGCCATCTGAAACTTGCAAATGTTCTTCAATAAAAACATCTTCATAACGTTGTAAAAACTTTGGTGAAACATGGCAACCTGATTAAAAAAAAATCCTTTTTTTGTGCTGAGTTCGGGTACTTCTCCTACAGGTTTTTGAGCTGATGATGCCAGGTTTAGGTGAGGACAGTGACTGCGGGTGCTCTGTCCTGCCCCTCTGAAACATCCAGAGAGCTGATGGGAAAAGCAAACTTTCTTTTTTACACTTCTATGAAAACTACAAAGAAGGAGGCATCAAAAACATGTAGTTCCTGATGGATCATTCTTGCCTAAAATTCTGTGTTTTCTGGGTGTATTATCTGAAGCTCCAGAAGAAGCTGATGTCATTTGGCAAAAATGATTGAAAATAATAATATATAGAAACTACTTTTTCACCAGTATAACCTTGCAGATGACTCAGTTACCTGTAAGCATATGCAAACATGGTACTAGATGCCTCTATTTATCCACTTAGCTGATTCTGACTTAAATTACTACAAAATAAAGATAATTATCAGGGCAAAAACATATCATCTTCTTTGGTCCCCTTGGCCAGGTGTGACCTGGATAATAATGTAGGCCACTTCAGGAAGGTCAAGGTTACACTCTCCTCACAGGGATGTGGTGTGACTGGTGCCACATGGGATCTTGGCACAGACACAGGAGGAAAAAGTTCATCCAACCTTAAAGAGGATGGGAAAGAATGAGAATCTGATTGGGGGGAGGAAAAAAAAAAGAGACACATACGTTTTTATTGTCTCCCTTCTGCTATTAAGTGCTATAAACTCCTCAAACATCCCCAAAATGGGGAACCATTCAAATAACTCTCATGTTAGTAGTCCATGGCTACTCAGTTCATCTTATTCCTGGTAACTTGGAAGTGATCATTACTGCATGGTCCAAAGCCCTGGCCAATAAGGAAAGGAGATTTCCTATTTCTCTATTCTGTACAACATCTGCTAGTAGATGTTGGAATGGAATGATGCAGTTCAGTGATGGATACAGCTGCTTGGCTAAACAATAGAAATTTGCCTAATTAAGATGCTGTTTGAGACTGAGCTGCTTCTGTGATTCTAGTGTGCAGATCTTCTCACTGAAGGATGATACTCTTCTTCCCTAGAAAATCACAAATCAAAGCTTGATCATGCTGGTTTCTAACAGCAGAGGGATTGTTTATATTTTCCAGAGCTGCAGGGGGATATTTGCTGGAGGTTCAAACTACAGAAGAAAAAAAAGAAAATGTGACTTTTATTCAAAGCTCACAAAATACCATTTGCCCAGTGGGCTTGCTCTTCATGGGGAGCTGCAAATCACCCGTTCTGCTGCCAAGCAGAAAACAACCTAAAGACGGATGTAAAAAACTACCATGCCACTGAGTGACTACAATCCACATGCGTGTTCAAGCATGGAAAAGAGTGCCCAGGTAACTTATGGCAGAGGACTCAATGCAGACCAGCTTCAAAGCATCTTTCCACTAGTCCCAATGGCCTTTGGGGTCCTGGCTCCCGACCTATTGCTGGATTTCTTTTGGGGGGTGGCAGGTTTCAGGACTGGAACTAGAGGCAATGAATTCAAAGGGTTTGGCTAGGGGTGGGAGTCAAGTTCTGTATTGCCCTATTGCAACATTAATGCTGCCAGCATGGTTCTGACAGCGCTTCCTTACCCAAAAGCAGAGAACGTTTTCCCAGGACCATCCCCTTACAGCTGATCTAGACTCTTACCAAATGGGTCTGTGGCAACATGGCAAGTGAAATACTCCAGAACTGATGCCAGTGCTTAAACCGTCACCTTGTAACCATAACCACAATAGTAGCTTGTTTAGGGAAGTCACAGATTTCCTTTTATTGAAGGCCAGCAAGAACAGGCTGGGCTTTGCTAAGAGTTTAAGTAGAGCTATGTTGAGCATTAGGCAAAGAGATAGGACTAGATGACCTTGATTTTGAGCATCCCACTCTAAATGCAGTCAGATGAAGAAGTACAGAGAAAGCACAGACCTGACGTGAGAAAGAAGATGGTTTTTATTTACTAAGCCATTTTTAATAAAAGATATAACAATAAAACACATTTCTTCTTTATTTCAGATTTGGAGATAGGGTATTCATGGAAAAGGAGATACTATTGATTGCTTACATGAAAGGCAGAAGAGCAATTCTGAGTAGGTCTTTAAGGAACTGAATGGTAGAGACTGCTTTCTGCTTTCTCTTCTACTTGTGATCACTGATGTTAACTTCATTGCAAAACCTGCAAACAAAGGAGTCAGAAATTTGGCAGTCACCTTGTAATCCCAATATTGTCCTCAGAGCTAGCAAATGAAATGTGAATCTTAGGCTCTTGGCACAAGTATGAAGCAAATTGCTTAAGGGGTCCCTGGGCGATGATCTAAAAATAAAAATGCTATAACCATGAACCCAATAGTACCCTGCTGCTCTGCAGCACACTGACCCACAGAGTTTGGGAGTCTGATTCCACGTGACACACCTGACTTGGTTTGCTGGAATACCTAAAATATCAGAAACCAAACAGAACAAGAACGAGAAGCTTCTCTGATGGCCCTTGTCCTAATGTAACACACGGCTTGGGTGCTACGGCAAGGAAGGTGCTTGGGCAAATCTGCAAATCAGCTTCAGTGATTGTTTCTTCTCTCCGACTGAGCGACGGATACCATTTCCAGGCAGGTCTGACAGTGAACATCCTTCCTGATGGGCTTTGGGAAAACCTCATTCCTCCCTGGAAATGTAGGGAGAGACTCACAAGGTGAGCTGCAAAGATGCTCTTCATTTTCAAGGCTTGCAGTCACCGCTCTCCCCTACCAAAACTGAAGTCCTGGATTAGAAATGTTTGCTAGGAACAGGCAGTTGCTGCTGTATTTCAGCTCTCCTTCAGCTGCCCTGCCAGTGATGAATACTGTTTAATTACAAAAACAGAATTTCTGTCATTTCTCTCAGCATGGCTTCTATTGGAGAAGATTAAACATCAGCCAAACATTACTGAATTACCTTTTTAAACCTATTATTTCAACGTGATTAACTTCGCTTCTTTTCATTTAGCTGTAAGCAAAATCTTGTTTACAAGGCAAAAAAAAAATGCATTTGCTATAATATCGGCAATAATAATAAAAATGAACATCACAGGGAAATAATTTATGTGTAAACCAGCATAAAAATGTCATTGATGCATGAGTTTCCTCTTCAATTAATAAAAAGGAGGAAATATTTAAAAACAATTTATCAAGGAAATACATACAGTTCATATATCATGCACTCACAAAGACTGTGCTGATATCCATTCCACAAATAGCAGCATGACCTGGAGTCTCACACAGATGCTGGATTCTTTTGTGTGACCTAATTCAGGAAAGGTGTTTGGGACAAGACTTTGACTTTAGACCAAATTATAATTCAGGACCCAAATAGTAATAAAAGTATATTCTGCTAAAACAGAGAGCAGTTAGTGCTGGTTAGATAGCCCAAAATAAATAAAAAATGTGCCAGTGCATCTGAGTTCATTCTCTACTTTTCACTGAAATTCTTATCCATAAAAAACAGAGGATTTACTCACAAGGAATGAAATATTATGTTTTATACGCACAATGGAGCTAAATTTCAAAACGGTCACAAGTTTAGTGTAAAATAGGACATAATTATCCTTTCAAGAGAGCATCACTCAGAAAAATAAGAGTTAAGTGAAATTCGAAATGGTGAGGAGGAGTGAGGCTCTGCCCGGCAGATCAAGATTAAAGAGGGCTTGGAAGGCACATTCCCTATCTCCTCTCATGGTATTGGAGCATGGCTTTGGGGGTGCCTGAGGTACAAATATTGGGTAGCAAATGTGCATTCTCTGAACCAAAATCTATGGAAACTCTTGCAAACCATCCAAGGTACTCATTATGCAGCATTTGAAAATAACACAAATGAATTAAAAGAAAAAAAAAAGATTTTCCCCTTAGTCTTTTTTTCTGGTCTACTTACAGTAAGATGCTTCGGGACTGGTACCATCGATTTGCTATAAACTTGCACTGGGCTCGATAGGATGGGCCTTGTGCTTAATATAAACCGTGTCGATAAGGCTTTGCAGGACTGAGGCATTAAGGTACACCGAAGTCATTTTTTTTCCAGCTATTTCCATGAGTCTTTTACTTTAGATCCTAACCCAAATGAAAGTAATTGCTGAAGTATAAAAGTATTAAAAAGGCAAGGTCCCTCTTTTAGGTATCCTAGCTCCCGTGTCCATTCTCTACTCAATTTTAATTGGTACATATAAGGACTGTGGTAATCCCAAAACAGGAATATTCTTTTAAGGAACAACTGAGTTCATGGAGAGGCAAAATCAAACTGTTGTAATATCTTTGTGTATGTAATGGTAACATGCTTCAATATATCTATTTCTTACAGGATATTTTAGTGGGATGTTTCATGCCAACTCTAGCCATACCTGGAGCATACCCACAAGTGTTATTCCATCTCCTTGGAACTCCTAATCAGGAATAAATGATAATTTATTCCTAATAAATGAATTGTTGCTGGCAATAGAGACAATATTCTTTTTGCCTAATAAAAAACCTTTTGCCTCCACTTTTTTGCCTTTGTGAAAAATACACCACAGGTCACAAGAAGATATTTTGGTCAGATCCTCACTTTGGTTAGAGGTGATGCAGCTTCTTTGGAATCAACAGAACTACACAGATTTGGGAATGTGGCCCGCTGTGCAGGCTTGGTGCTGGAAAAATAGGTATCTTTGGAGTCACACATGGAATCAAACCCATCTGTGGAAATTTCGGTACTGAAAAAAATCTAACAGGATATCTGTGCTGAATGCAGAAATTGGCATTACCAGTTGTATATTAAGCCTTGTCCATTGAGCTGTGGCTGTCTGAATAAACATTTTCCATTAATTACATCCAGACACAGAAACTGATGCCTCTCCTACACTTGGCAGTCTATAATTCACATCTGATATCAGTCTCTAAAAGTGGAGCTTCTTTTTAATGAGACCCATTCGGATTATAAAGTTATTTTCCCAGATTTTATTGCATTTCCTATCTGAAATGCATCCACAATGATTTCCAAGGGAAGGCAAATTAAAAAAAAAAAAAAAAAGCTAGCCTTAATCTCATTCTGTGCAGGAAGCTGATTCTAACGAAAGATGTCATTGTCAGCAAGGCCTACTTCTAATGGATTAGCAGTTAATTTTTTCTTCTATTTTGGCTTACATATATTGAACTTTGAGGGCAGGAGGGAGGAGAAGAGAAAGAAAAACTAACCTGATAAGATTAAGTGTACCAGTTCAAGTTATCCCACTAACATGTTTCTGTAGAAACCCGATAGCAAAGCCAACTTCCAAGTAAAAAGCCTGAAAAGGGAATAAATTCAGATGTTGGGTTTGCAGCGCACTTGCTGCTACCTCAAAAACAAAGCTCTTGCAGCCCTGTAGGCATTTGTTGCTCAAAATAAATAAGCAGCAACACTGCAATCCTTCTGGCAACCAAATGCAATGTGACCTGGGGGGGCAGGTTAAAGGCAGCTCAATGATCTGTTTCCCTGATTTTTTTTTTTTCAGAATTATCATCAGGTAAGCACATATAAAGTTATAATTACTAGAAGAGGAGTCTGGAGAAGGAAGGAAGCTTGTGCATCCTTCCAGATATGTTTGACCTGAGGACTCAACCAGAGATAAAAATTGCTCTCCTGTTGCAGGCTTACAGGTGTGGGGTAGCAGCTTCCCCTCTTCTAGTCCTTGGGAAAGAAGGACTTAGAGCGATGGAAGGACTTAGATGCGTGTGGGAACTGCTGGTCTGCTCCCTCGTGGCTGCTGGGTTTCTGGGAACACTTGCATCCCGTTGCCTGGGGAAGCTACTCATCCCATGATGGGGCAAGAGAATAAACATGCTGAAAACCACTGGGATACTAAGCAGGGCTTTGTAACTAATAGGGATGGAGAAAGATCAGGTCTGGAAGTTCCCTGGGGTGGGTGGCAGCTGGTGGCTCATGCAAGCATGGGGAGCGCAGACGTGCTCAGCTGGGCTGAGCTGCAGCTCTGCTGCCTGCACTGACCTCTGCTCTGCCAGGACCCTGCTGCTTGTGGCACCTGAGCTCGTTGGCTTAAATCTTGCAGGAAAAGCTTATCCTTTGCTAGTCGTGGATAACCCTTAGTTGCCCTCCCTTCCCCGGCTTACTGTGAACAGACAATCCTCCGTTAAACGTATATACTTGGTGTATTACCATCTACATTGAAAAAGCATTTAGTGCTTTTACACATTGACTACAGTGGGCATCCATCACGTAGGCAGACTGCACCAGTGGTGCCACGTTCATCTGCCAAACCATCAGAGAAAAAGCACTTGTGAGTGTTTTCTTCATTGCTAGCAGAGACCTTGACCTCCTTCTCTCACATCTCTCTTCATTTCTTCCATGTCTGAGTGCTGAAGAAAGGAAGACACAGGTATCGCCCTGGCACTGAGGCTGCTGCTGGCATGTAGAGTTGCATGATCTGTTTGGATACTGCTGCATCGGCGTCAGGACCTGGCAAAGGAGCATCTAGGACTCACAGCAGAGGGGCTGGTGTCTCTGTTAGTGGCAGGAGGATGTCAAAGGTTTCTCTGTGCGAGGACAATGCCTGACACGAGGCATTTCTCCTGCTTGCTCCTCGATCCTGGGTCCCACTTGGATTTATGGAGCTGCAGAGAAATTCAGACAGCAACATTTGAGAATTAGAAATTACTCGGCCTGCCATTTCATGACCTAAACTGTGACTGGGGTAGAAAGGCAAAGCACTCTGCGCATGAATCTGCCATTTGCTCTGTTTCTCCAGGCAGATTCCGTTTAGTTTGCCAATACTCAAAAAAAAAAAGTTTCAATTCCTAATCTGAGAGGAGCAACCCTCCACCACCCCTTCTCCCCACTAAAAATGCTAGAGGGCTTCTTCCCTTCCCTTCCAAAACTTTCTCTGGGCAGGATTTTAAGTAATGACATTACATTTTGCTGGCCAGGGAAGGCACCTGTCCCAAGGTAGTTATTTTTAGCGTCAGAGCTGACATCCAATACGGTAGCCCGAGTTATAAAATTTGGCCAACATCTCTCTATGAGTTATGTTCTGCTTCTGCACGATTAACTGCGTTTAAAAAAATGAGCTCTGAGCATATAAACAGGAAAGCAGAAGGGTTGGTTAGAAGCATAAATCAGACAAATATTAAATGGAAAAGTACATCCAAATTGGTACTTGTTTGCTCAGAGCCATTTAAATTAAGGGAAATATCATCCCTTCTAAAGAAACATAGTCTGTAATTTAACCAAACAAAGCCTAAACCAATCCGAAGTAACTCTACATTATCCAAAACACCACCAACACAGAAAGGGATAGTGACACAACTTTCTAATATGATTCTCCAGGGAATGACTTGCAGAAACATCCTGGTCATTGGACAAGCGTGGCTAGGAGGTCACCTCAGCAAAGAGGACACAACCGGGCACCTCAGTCTCTCCCAGGTTTTCCATCTCAACATTATGAGAGCAGGATAAATTTTCTTTCTTAGTCTGACCACAGATAGGTGTTTTTATGGCCTTGCTGATGTCAAGAATAATTTGAAGGCAAAGAAATCCTTGCCCTAAATTGAAGATTTTAAAAGGTGCAATATTCCATACATAGGAAAGGGGGACTGCATTTCCTGAAAATTTCCATGAAAATACACAAGAAAATTTTAGCTGTTGGAATCCAGCTCTCTTGCAACCAACACCTCCTGGAGACATGTGAACTGTTTTCATCTGCTTTCTGTCTGTGGGAAAACTACAGTTGGGGTATCCAACACCACCTGTTTACTCTTCTTTGGTAACACACGCAGGTTTCTGCTCCAAAGCTCCCAGTGCTGTTTGAAGACAGCTCATTCTCAAAGTTACAAAATCCACATGCCTGGGAGCACGAGGAGTTGTCTTCAACAGGCCTGTCCATTAGGTTTTTCCAGTACCGGTAACAAGCACAGGTATCTGCTTGTGATGGAACCCTAAGCAATGGCATTTCATGCTACTATAGGATGGGAATTTCTCAGAGGAAGGATTGTTTATTCACCTGTAAAACAAATAGGGGTTGTCTCTAGATTGAGGTCTCTACTAGGAGCCTGCCTCTTGACATCTCCCTAAACCTCTATCTCATCCTCCAGCTAGGATTTGACATTTCCCTCAGTGTGTTGGCAGCATTCAGCTTGAAAGCGGATACTGCCCTGGGCTTTCCAGGGCTTCATCTGACCAGCATCATTCACCTCCCTCCACAACTATCTGAACAACATTCACTGCTGAACAGTCACAGAATTTTTCACTGGCCACTTATTTTGGCTCTATGTCATTTTTGTGCACGTAACCAAAATGCATTAACAGTTTCCAATAGGTCCATGAGGATTTTCTTCCCAATCTCCCCGGCAAGTACGATAACATCATCACAGGCTCGGGTTTAGTTAACCTTGCATGCACTACACACCTCTCCCCCATTACCGTACAGGTTTCCTTTTGCTCATCCTGATGAGTTTCTTTCTTGGAAGTTATTAGTGGGAGAGCTAAAGTGGTGTCTTTTTCTTTTAAAACTTGAGAAATGAAAATGCGTAGTTAGGAGATTTGTTTTAATTGGGTACTTTTATATAAAACCTGCTGTTGCATCTTTATATTGAACATGCTTTAAAGGAAAAAAAAAAAGAATGCTATTTTCCTCTTGTTTAGCTCTAAGTTTTTCACTTGCTTTGCCAGTTGGAAAATTAATTGAAGTGACGCTAAATCAGGCATGAACTTGGCCTTTAATATTTTAAAATATTAAGAATGAATCAAGTTATTCCAAGAAAGCAACTCATCAAAAGCTGCTCAGGAAGACAGAGTTCTCTTTGCAGGTAGAAAACAGCAGGGTTGCCTCTTCATTACGGGTATGCAGAAGGGTACACGCACTGCAGCAGAGCCAGGTCCTTCGTTTCCAGATGGCCAACTCATATCAGCTAGTTCTGGAGGCCAGGCTGGGGCACACCTCACTATGAAGCTGTCACGAAGCACAGCCAGAACTGGTTGGGCATTTCCCAGAAAAAAGTGATGAGGAGGATGCAGGTGGCACCAAGGGCAGGAAGGTGACAGTAGTTGTCACCCCTCGTGTAAAGGACTGATTCCTCTAAACAAACAGGTTGTCAAGAGAGGGGCAAAGAGTGATAAGAAAGGAAGCCTACTGGAGGTTCAACGTTGGTTCAGGGACTGGTGGATCTGGATCATCCCGTGTGTTTGACTGAATAGGACCAAACTGCCTCCAGTAGCTCATGGCTGAGTATGTTTAAAAGAATAGTATTTGGGCTTGGTCCACATTGCGCTATTTCAGACATAAAGCTGTCACAGCACACAACACCCTTGCTGCAGTGACAGCCCCACAAAAGCCTGCATCAACAATCTTTAGGTGTTTACCTTGAAAACGCTCCAACGCGTTGATTCACTTTGGGCTGGGGGAGATGCATTCCAACTGCTGTGCCTCAGTCTTGTGAAATATTATATGGTGAAGCTAAATGGATGTTTATTTTAACAATAAGAGCTCTACATGAGGAGAACCCCTGATGGACTTCTTCAAGTAAGCTATTACTGGCCGTAGCTAAGAAGCAAGGGAAGCACAGAGCAGTGCATGGGCTTAGTGTGGGACAGCACCCATTTATACCAACACTTGGGCCTATTTGACGCACCAGTCACCTCCTCTGCAGCACAAAGGTGCATGTGGAACACACTGCCCACCGTGCCATGTGTGCCGTTCAGGTGGCTCAAGTTATGAGTCACAAATGCTGCCCTTTGAGATCAGCAGTGCAGCTCAGCAGCTCAGCCCGGATACACAGACAGATGCTCATTCAGCTTTACATCCTGACATGGGATTTCAAATTCACTCTCAGTTCATGGCTTTCCAGCACTTTGATTACCTTTGGACTTGTCCTTTATTTTCATTACTTAACTTAGAGCCGTTATCGGTTTACAATGGAAACTCAGAGCCAGCCGCACAAGTCACTCCACATTTTTTTTGACACAACCAACTTATGAGAGAAGTTTTTAAATCCTAACTGGAGAGAGGCAAACTTCCAAAAGAAGCGGAATTCAGAATTGCTATGGAGGAACATCCAAAAAACTTGGGCATCTCTCCAGAGTTTATTGAGCCCAAACAAAACTGGCCTCTAACCTGGAAAGACAGCAAGTGATCCCAAGATGCCAGCTGGACATGATACAAGAATACTATCTTGGGTGGCAGCCTTGGGCTTGTAGTTTTGGTCTAAGTCAGCAGCCACAATTCCAAAGGTGATCATTTTATCACCTCATAAAAATTTTGGTGAGCCAATGCTCTGAATACAGGCAAAGTTTCATCTTTTCCTAGAATGGAAAAGCTAGAGGGACACACTTGCTCCCCTGGCCTGGTCTCCTGAGGACCCAGCTTTGGCCACTACAGGCACAAATCATGTTCTACTGAGTAACAGGCATGAAGAGGAGAACAACGGGAAGGGCTGCAAGGCTGCAAAATTCGGCTGATGAAAAAGGGCTGAACAACTGGATTAGTGCAAGGCATGAACAGACCAAAGGGAAAGGCGTAGGGAAGTAGCTGGGAACACATGGTGATGACTCTAGTTAATTGCCCTCTAATCTGTTACAGGGTGTCCTAAATATTGTTTGTCTCTGGGGAAGTCTTTTTCCCCTGATAGATCTCATTTACCTTTCTAGTCTTTATTACTTAAAATACAGGCAAGGAACTTCGGCATCTGTTCTACCAGGGGATAAAAAGGGAAGACCTTTTTTTTCTGAAATGGATTTCTATCTTTTGCTAATCCCTGTTGTTAGCATCCTTCCCTTCCTGGAGAGACAAAAGATGGACAGTGGAACCCTCTGCATCTCCAAATTGCTCCTCTGTAAACAGGAGCATAGATACTTGACATGCTGGAAACCTGTGGCTCGTCGATCTCAGATCACCTTGCCCCAACACAGAACTGAGTGTTGAGTGAATAGTAAAACAAGCCTGTAACCGGGACAGGATCAGAGGCCACAACAGGGGTGTAATGTAAGTAAAAACATTGTATCTGTCTGTTTATGGATCTAATAAATTATGTTGGAATTGTGCAGTTATAAATCCAGGCTGTCCAGTAAACCTAACAACCAATTTGTCAGTTGCTCGTCTCGCCATCTGACTATCCGATCCAATTGTTCCCCATGCAGATAACAAGGTGCCTTACAAATCTCTTGGTTAAATGTCATTTGTTTCAGTGCCATAACATGCTATGGATCATTGCTCACACACAGTAACCCAATTATATTAACCTGTGCAGCAATATGGTGTAATGACATGACATTAATGCGAACACTTCAGAGGTTTCCAACAATTCGGTCTTTGCTTTTACAGTCCGTGTTTTTCTCCTTAAGTATTTTTGCCTTCTTTCTACCCTTCTGCAATGCTTAGAGGCAAAGCAATCTCTAAAATCAAATCTAAAGCATAGTAGTTTCCCAAATAACTGAAACTCTTCCTCAGCTTGGAAAGTCTGATTGAGTCATATTGCATGTCGGAATCCCTCCAGATCATAAGAATTGCTGTTCTTTAGGTTATTGCTTTTCTTTGGTATATTTGTAACAATACTTTTTAAATACACCCCTTTATATTTTGTCAGTATTACTTGTGTGTTTTTACAGTAGCAGGGGAAGATACCACTTTTAAAACACACACAAGCAACTCCCCCCAGCCTCCTGAAAGATGAAACTGTTGTTATTTTCCAGCTCCTGAAAGAACACTGACTAAATATGTTAGCAAGTCACTTGGCTGATTTGCCTTCAGTTTACATTGCTGCAATGGGCACTGAGTAATAAAATGGAGACAATAAGATAAATTTCAGAAAAATTATGTAGTTCAGGCACCTAGGCTTCTGGGTGAATGGAATAAAAGTGGTTGAGGGGATTATTTTATAATAATGAACAAGGGATTCTTTTTTCTTTTCTTAAAAATGAAGCAAATTAGTTTTAAAGTACTGCTGAAAATCTCATTTCTTTTTATTTTTAACAGCAAACTCCAAGCATGCTGCCTTGTTTCTCCAGCTGTCACTGAAAGAAATCTCCACAGTGCTGTAAAGATGGGTGCAACAGGGTAACCAGCCTGTTTGGAGAGGGATGCAATCCTATGGAGAGATCTGAAGGATTTATAGCTATGTTTCATGGTGGTAGCTGTTTTCCATCATTACAATGCGTGGCAGGATATGGGTCAGATTCTGGCACTTTGGTGGTCCTTCCCTCTCCAAGTGCTTTGCTGTTGACGGTGACACCAAAAATGGAGGAAAGTGCCCAAAGTGTGAGCTTAGAATATGTGCCCATGTCTCTGTGTATTTATGTCTTTTTTTCAGCTTCTGCAAAGAAGGCAAGTAACCCTGTTGCAAGCATCAGGCTAAACTTGCTGATATCAGCTAAACTGTGCTTCCTCCTGTAGCAAGAGTTTTAGTAAGTAAAGAAATAAAGAAACTCGTCTATGACAAATCTTACCTGGCACAAACGTATTTTGATCAGCCCGACACAATCTATAACAGCCGCATCTAAATATTATGAAGAAATATGTGGCGATCAGCTCCAAATACATGGCCTGTAATGTATACTTGCTAAATTCTTTCCATTGTGCTGTTAAATGCATCCAGCTGTCCATACGTTAAAGTTAAATATACTGTACTATAAAACTGAACTGAGAGTGGAAACTATTAAAATAAACACAGCTATTTCCCTGTTCCCCCTCTCCCTCCCAAGCAAGTATATTTTAGTTGAGGAAGGAGGAGAGTTATAACAACAATTGTTTGAGGTGCTGCATGGCAATGTCAGGGAGAGAGTGACAGGGAGCAGCCCCCATCTCTAGAGCTGGGAGAAATGAGGGTGAGTGTTCTGGATGACGGATTCATAAATCAACAAAAAATCTTTTTATTTAAAAAGAGCTCTGAGAGTCACTGATGCAAACTGAAAACTGCTTTTGTTGGATTTCTTAGTTATCATGAACTGCAATGGAAGAGCTAAGTTACCACAGCAAGATGAATGGAAGCAGGACCTCGCGAGTGGCACAGGTTCATCACTCATATCCTAAGATTAGATTAGCAAAATCAGAACTTTTTTATACAGGGGCTGGAGCAAGAGTAGCATGATGTAAAAGGTATGAACAACCTAGGAGAAAATAGTTTTTATCTAATTTATTTTCATCCCATTTTTTCAAGAATATGAGGTGTGTGTTGTCTGTCTGTCTGTCTGACATACAATTTCTGTCCTTTTTTTTTTTTCCTTTTTTAAATAAGCGGAAGAGAGAGACCAACCACTGTGCTCCGGTTGAAGGAAAGGTAATAACAGCTTAACCCTTATCTGTTTTGATAGGTAGCAGCCACGTGGCCAGCTGGGCCACTTGCCCAGCCGAAGAGGCAAAGGATGCAGGAGGGATTTGGGAGATCGTTTTTGCTGGGAACACAGGCTATGTGTCAAGGATGTGGGGGACAAACCTGTAGGAAAACAGGGTTTATCAGTGCTGCTGCTCACAAAACAGCCTGTCTTCTTTAGCACGGATAGGTGGGAATTGTCACTTTTGACAGGAAATCTGGTCCATCAGTAAGACTGTGGTAAAGATGTCCCTAGAGGTTAGATCATTGTAATTTCCCCTGAGTGTTTGATTCTGGACCATTTTCTTCCCAGATCACTATGGATAGAGTCCAAAGTGAATATATTTAATCTTTTTTGACCTAGTTTTTTTTAAAGCAATGCTTACACAGAGCTGGGAAATACCCCCTGGACACAGTACTCCTGTGGGATCAAGGGGATCTCACAGCCCACTGGGAGCCCCAGCAGCTGGAGAAGGGGACCCCGGTTCCCAAAGGCAGACTCTGGTCCCAAGCCCTCTACCGGATACTCATTCACTTCATGGTAAATCTTCCAAAAGTTTAATTATGCACAGCCATATTCGATAAAATGCTTATTTCAAAACAAATCTGGACAGCAAAGCAGGGACACATGCAACAAAATGGACGGGTGACCCTTTTTGCCTTCCTGGGTGTGAGCATGTGCTAAGCCTAAATGATGGGCTGGGTCAGATGAAGGTTCCTGCTTGAACACCCTTGGCTGAACAACCGCAGATTAGTTTTGTTCTCCGGTAGCTCCCAGTGAATAACAAATATTAAATTAAAAAAAAAATAAAGGAAGCTGTTTGAGCATTACATTTGCAACACACCAGATGCTCTATGATGTTTTTGAGCTTGTGCTGCTGTAGTGCGATACAAACACCAGCTGTGTTATACCTCTACAAGTGCATCAGATGCAGGGAAGGTGGCAGTACTCTGTTAGTGACATTCACATGTAGACCGTGGTTAAAATGATGGATTTTCAGAAAATAATTGAACTACTTAAGTGCCTTTAGGAGCCTCATTTTCAGAAGATTAAAGAACTAAAAAACTAAATCTCATCTACAGATTGCAAGATTCCAGTCCAAGCTTTAAGATCATGCACTGAAATTTCAGAAGACCCTTGTCCCATAGGAGCCTATTGCTACTCAGGTATCAGCTTGCATAAATGTATATCAAGCCCCAGAGTAGGTAAGCACAGGAGACAGGAGTTGGGGAGTCTGGGCCTGAGCTAGACTCTCTTGCAATACTCCTGCATCCTCATATGTCCTTTCATATGTAAATCAGGGAACGAATAACTGAGCCAATCAACAAAAAAGTAAAAAAGTAACTCCAAGGGAAATTGTTGGGGGTAATAGATCACGGCAGCTTCTTTGCTAAGAGCTAAGTCGGTGGGAGGAAGCTTATCTGAATATAGTAGGATTTTAGCAAATCCCACTTTAGGGTAAAGAGGGAGGTGAGTCTCACCATAAATCAGTCTGTTTCTTACCAGACACGTGGCTGTTATATGGTGAGTTAGTGACCACTGCCAGATATGCAAGTGAGAACATTTCCTGTTGGGTAGGCCTAGACTGGGCTTCCCATATCACATTTTCTTGAACTTTGCAGATTAAAAAACTACAAAAACAGCAGGAAAAAAAGCCATCAAAAGCGGGTGTGGATTTTTGCTCTGTGCTCATGGAATCACTCAGATTGTTGTTGTTCATGGTCTGAAAATTCCCAAACGTTTTTTTTTCAAATCTGAAATTACTCAAAAAAAGTACTTATCTGTAAACATCATGAGAACATCCATTTGAACAGTGACTTTCAGATCATAAATGGAACATGAAGGCAATGATCTTCTAAGGGTGAAAACAGTCTCTGGATTGACTGTGCTTTGGACAAGAAGCA
This sequence comes from Tinamus guttatus, assembly GCF_000705375.1. The sequence continues at coordinate 177,995 of NW_010588942.1, read as the reverse complement.
ATAGATTTAAAATGCATAAAATGGAATTTAAAGATGAGGGAAAAAGAATTCTAAAGAATAAGCGACAATGGAGCCTGGAAATAAACTGCCCAGGGGGAATGTCTGATTGCCCTTCTCCCAGGAATTATTCCCCTCCTAAATTTCACAAGCTCTGGCTCCCTGTTCTTTAAGGCAAATGTCTATCAACCGCAAGGTGCTCCCACAGTACAGTGAAGTAATCCACTTAGTCCCCAATTGTTTAATGCTGCACAACTTTCTGGTTGCTATTTGTCCTTTGACAGGCCAGGCAGCAGCAATACAGCATATCTGAACCCTCCAGTATGCCTGCATGGTGGGTTGCTACTCAATACTTTGCAGTTCTGCAAAGGTCGGGGCTCAGAGGGTGTCAGTGACAATGAGGAGACTGTGGAGAGACATTTTAGGATGAAGAGAGTGATGGGTAAATCAGCTTGCCAGTGTGCATGAAGATAGGGGTAGTGAAAGCTAGTCACTTGTTGAGGTTTTTCACCCCCCAAAAAAGCGGGGGATGGTGGAGAGAGATGTTCTTGGTAGGAGATGCCCAGCACACATCATTGGCACTTTCCTTTGGCATTCTTTAAAAGAGAGACTCCTCTGTCACACTTAACACATTCAGTATGCACAGGAATAGCACATAAAAGCAAAAACAAGTCATGTTAAAATGCCCTAGGATCACACTAGCGATAGTTTTCATAGCTCTGATGGCCTCAAATCCCTCTCTCGGGTCATACTCTTGAGCTGGGAGTGCAATGTGCTGCTTGCCAAGTGTCAGCTTTCAGGAGTATTTGGTATCAGTCTACAACGATCAAAAGGAAAATTAAAAGTGAACTAGAATAATCTGTGCAGGAGAGAGTGTAAATGTGTGTGATAAGAGGAGTTTGACACCAGTCCAAGTTGCTTGCTTTCTCTCCTCCCTCCCTGGTATAAATAAAAATGAAACTTTTTACAAATCATCTATTATCTTGTAACCAGCTCTAATTTCTCGTCTTTTTGCTCACTGATTCCTCGGCACACTTAGTTTGATTTTTCCATTAAGAAAAATCTTTGTTTTAAAATAAACAAGCGCACGTTGAACTTTGCCATGGGTTTTTATCTAGCAATTTTCAATGGCTTCTTGGACCAGCTTTCGGATCAATGTGCACAGCACCTTAGAGACAAGGGAAATACACTTCTTTACACCCATATCCTAGGTGGAGTGGCACAGCCTTCCTGCTTAGATAGCCCCTTTCTTGCTCTGAAGCGTCTGACTCCGTTTGCACAGAGGTTCTGGAAAACCAGGAACTAGCTTCCCAGGTCCTCAGTGACTAGCTTTGCTCCAGTTCTGCTAGAAAACTTCTCTTTGTGCTTCCCGCTGACCCACAGCAGGCACATCTAGCACAAATCCTGCTAGTCAGAACCATGCCCATGCCAGCAGTGCTAGGCTGGGATTTGTAAAGGAGTTTGGTGACTGATGCCTGCTGAAAGGATCTGGCAACAGGACACTTAATGCTGTCTGGCTTTGCTGACAGCCCATCTCTTGCTAAGTTAATGGCGTTACTGAGGTTGTTTCCCTTCCCTGGATGCAATGGTTTTATAAGAGGTGTGAGAGCAGAGCCCATAACAATCCTTCACCAGGTTTGAAACCTGGCTGCTTTTGGTTCAGGTCTTGCAGCATTTGTTAGACTAAGTAGTTTGACAGGGTAAAGACTGTTGGCCTTTGCTCAACTAGTAGGTAAATAAGAGACTGGCTGCTTTTTCTTCTTCCAGGAATAAAATGATGCATTGACAAAGGGCACAATGCATTTTCACCTCCATTCATTCCTCCTGGTGCTCATTTCCTTTGAAACATGAGTATTCCCCCATTCGACCTTTGCTGCAAAGGTTATGTCCTATCTAGAGCTGTGCAGTTAAACAGCAGCAGACATCTCAGCATCAGAAGCTGAAGGTGAACGATATGTCATTGCTAGCACACCCGCAAGTGTTGTAGAAAGACACACAGTGATTAAAGCACTGGTTTTCCCCAGTCCTGCCACCGACTTTCCTATGACCTTGCAACAGGTACGCAAATACCTGTATGCCCAATTCACTCTACAAGCTTCCAGTCTGTCTAACTGTTAATTTGTAGCCTTGACCTATGTGGTAATTTCTCCCGTTTAAAAACAACACGAGGACATGGGCAAAGCTGCAGTTCAATTAGCTGCATGGGGATATTTTCGAATGGCTGCAGGGAAGCCCCGTTCGCTTTGTGCCCTGCTATTTGTTCCGTAACCAAGTACTTTCAGACTAGATTTTGGGGAGCCTGTGTGATGACCACGCGTTCATGCTGCTGAACTCCTTGGCTGGCCGAGACCTGGGACTTGCAAAACTGCTTTTGCTCATGTCACTTGTAATGCCTTGGTGGAGGTCAATATTTGTAAGGAGATGAAATCTCTGATGTACTTAACTGTGCAGGCAGCCCGCCACTGCGTACTGACAAAGCATTTCCAGGGAAGATTAAGGTTTAGCTACTCTTTAATTAGGGAACAAGGGAGAATTACAGGTCTGTCTGCCCACATCCAGGAGCTTCATAAGAGAGCCCTCACTTGCCCCTAATGCAAGAACCCTTAAGAGGCATTTCACAGGATTTTTTCCTCAATGTACATTCAGAAGTTATCCCCAAAATAACAATTAAAGGTCTGTTAATGATAACAGACAGCTGGGAGATAAAGAGATTTGTACAAGTTGTTTTCTCCTAGGAAGGGGATAATCCAGAGAGAACTTCCCCCCACCAATAAGCATTTATCTTGTACTCAAGTCCACTGGCCAACTCCCCAGCTGGTATCAGTCACATTTGCTGCCCTGGCCTCAGCAAAGCTGCAATGATTGCCACCAGCTCAAGACAGGGCTGTTAGCAGAGCACACTCAGCAGCTTCTGCAGTTCTTGGGTATTCAAATGCTCTAAGCAGCTATCAGGAGCTCTGGTTTATAGCTGTCTTGTGACTGAATTTCAACCCCCTCTTTCCATCCTGTGTAAGGTCACTTTGCTTTCCTTTAAACAGCAAGCCACCTCTGCCAAGCCCCGTTCTTGCTCCCTGCAAGGGAATCAAGAGAGAAGGAAAGGAAGATGCTGCCACTTTAAATAAATAAATAAATAAATAAATAAAACCAAATCTCAAACTGATTGAGATTGGCTGAGTTGACCAGTAGGCAAGGCCTGAGATTCCTGATGTCCACCTACACAAGTCACTTGCCTTTGACGGATTGATTTTATTTACCTATTTATTTTGCAAAAATCCAAAGGGGGGCAAACTATGAAAAGAAATGCTGTCACTGGAAAGTTAGTCATTAACAGCTATGTGTCTCCCAGGCAAGACAGAGATGCTGCAGCCTCTCTGAAGTCAGCATGTCATTACAGAAGGATGTTGTGCTGTGACAGACATGGGGATTTAAGACAGATCTGTTCCCTGCCCAGGGTCCCCTCTGCTTCTTCAGTGTTTATATGGGTTTGCTGTGCTATACCAAGCGTTCTGTATCAAATGCACAAAGTACTATCCACATGCATCACCCGTCAAGAAAGATTAACTTTTCACTGCACAGCAGCACAGAAATACTCCCAGGGCAAAGCAGGACTGCTCAGACAAGGAGTTTTCTTCTTTTTTTCCACTGTCTTCTCATTAAAACTGTAAGTGGCTGATGGAAACGGCTTACCTAGCAGAGAGAGGACTGGCCAAGAACTAATTTGCCGCAGGAAATGACCCTCCACATTCCCATTGTGGTTCTAGATAGAACAATAATTTGGCACTACACTGAAAGTGCTTAAACTACTTTGCTGAATCAAGTCAGAAGCTAGAATTGGATTAAAAACATAGCTGATTTGGGATATAATGTCTTATTATGTTGCACTGTGGCTGCTCCTGAAGGGACAAGCGAAATTCCTCATCTCCTTCACTTCTAAATCCTTGTCAGAGCCAGTCACAACCTCCCAAAGGGATACAAACCCATTGTAGAAGGCCCAGTAGAATTTCCTCAGTGGTCTGGATTTCAGCTGTAATCAGGTTCAATGCTGTTGAGCTTGACAGCGCAAGTCATCAGGCCTCTGACGCCCTGGGATTTGGGCCAAATCCTTGTATCCCCAAGGATTTGGGTGTCCAGCTCCTTGTCATTACAGAAAGAGTGAGGCCTCCTGGCTGTGGTGTAGACCTAGGCCCCAGTGCGCTTCTGCCCTACCATCACCTCTGCTGGCCACCATGGTGGCTTCATGAGGTGGTTCAGGTAGGCCTGGTCTGGGGACATGCCCACGTTCCTTTCCTCAGGCCATCCCCCTTTAGCACAGCGTATATCCTCACTGGACCTGGCACCACAGAGCATTTTTCCCTCCTGTGTTGCAAAAGGAGGCAGAGGGAGGTGGTAAGTGAGCATTGGGCACTGCTAACCAGGCAGAGATTGCACCAAGGAACACCAGATAGCAATCTCCCTCTTCTTTTTTTTTCTATTGAGTCAGACAATATCCATGAAATTCAGGGTCCTAAAGCAATCTGGAACAGATAAATTTGTATTAGCTGAATGCCGCAAGTACTCCAAGAGAAAGCAACGACGTCCATCTTAGAGCTACGTGCCAGACTTGCAGCAGCAACAAAATCAGGAAAGCCAGTGCTAGCTGTGGTTTTCTGATTCTAGTGCACAGAGAAATGATTACTGAGATCTACATTGCCTTAATGGACTCAGGCAAGGAGAAATCATTTGTAAGCACAAAGCCGTTTTGATGTCTCTGGGCCTCTACTCCTCCAAGGAGCTCAATATCAGACTTGGAGGCATTTCCCTCTGGGCAAGATCCATAGTTACATGACATATCTAAATTAGCTTATATATTCCCAGCATGTTAATGAAACTAGACCTAAAAGACAAACCAATAATCAATATTAGTGTGCATTAATATTATGTACCAGTGACCTGACACCCTTACTTTACATGGTTGATCTCATTTTTCAGTACGATTTTCTTTTGTTACATGCAACACCCAAGTGGGATGACTTAACCTCGCTTTGAAACTCTAGCAACCTTAAAAAGATTGCCTTTTGGTATTATTTTAGGGATGATTCACTACAAGTAGCCATTAAAACAATTTAACATGTGGCATTTCAGAGCAGAGCTAGAAGAAGAGACACGAGTTCAAAGAAGAAGCTATCGCTGAACTGCTGCCTCCACAATTAGTGTGCTTCTTTCCGCAAGCAATACATGAGAAAAGCAATTTTCCAAAGAGAAGGAAAAGCACATTGCGCTGACAGGAGATATAGAGGGAAGCAAGGAGATGGGGAAAATTCGCTGTTTGATGCCCTTAATCCTATTATCTGTAGAAGCATCAAAAAGTGGGAGTGGAAGAGCTCCCAGAACAGGAACAGAAGAAAAGATTTTATTTTCTTCACGCTTTTCCTCAAATGTTAAACCCACCTTTTATTTATTTCATTGTACCAAGAGCTGCTTACACAGAAGACATGAATTGCCTGATAGTGTTGACAAGCTTAGATACATCACTGGTGTGTGAAGGAGATGGACATACCAAAACTAAAGAGATCGATGATCCTCAGGTACCGGGACAACTACCAAAGGAAGAGTTCCAGTTCAGGCTTCTTCTACAGTTAGCATCTGAAGTTTATTTTTACGGAGTCATTTGATACTTAAAATGAGGGCTGGTGTTCAGCCTGGGAAACATGGAATATCTTGGCACTGGATATTATTTTTCTATTTTATCGATGGGAAGAGCTCTTCTTCTGTTTGTTTATTTTTCTCCTCAAGTAGAGTAAATTCCTCGCACATGATTGCAATTTAGTAGTTACAAATGCGATGCTAAAAAAATAACATGCACTTGAAAGGGCAAAGGAAACCTATTTTACTGCATCTATAATTTTAGCCTAACGCTCCTAGTACGCCAGACACTACTGTCTGCAATCTAAGACATGTATGACCTATTCGTTCTAAGACACAAGCATGCAATATCAAAGAATTAACTTGGTTTAGCTTGATGTGACTGGTTCTGGATGGAGACACAGAAATAATGTAATAAGCCTCTCTTCTTCAGCCACGCAGAAACATCCCCCACCAAAAAAAAAAAAAAAAAAAGAGGCAAAAGAAAAAACCTATCAACAAACTTGAGTCATTTTTTTAAAAAAGAAAAAGGCAATTTTTCACATTTTAATAGCTTTCATTCCATGTCTTAATAAATGCATGTTTGTTGATTTGTGTAAGCATGATGTAGGATTCTGCAAATGAATGTAATCTGCAACAAGGGGATAGCTAACCACTAGCTAACACTTTTGAATAATGAATCCCTACTGTATCAGATGGACGCTATTCATAATAATTCCTTGCTTTTCTCATTTTGTCGTGTACAGTAGCGATTAATCAATTTGCAGTGTTATGTCACCCGCAACAAATTGCTAGCACCAAGACAAATTTATTGCTTTATGATAAAAGAACTTGTTTAGGTAGAAATAAATTAAATTTGGGGGTTGTTATTTGAGTTTGATGTTTACATATATGACCCATGCAGCACAGGCCAGCAGAGGTAAGGGTATCCAATTATTACTCCGGTGTTTTGAGGATAGTTCAAAGAGATGCGAAGCAAATGGCATATTTGTACAGTTAAGTAGTCCTTGAAGAGAACGTGTTCTCCTGGGAACTCTCTGTAGCATCAGTGGGACCCTTCACAAGAATTTGGAGGGATTATCAGGGAACAGTCATGTGTTCAGTGTTTCTTGTCTTCTAAGATGGTTTGATAAACTTTGTTCTTGAGGACCTAGAGGAGAAACAGCTCCCAGGACCCTGACAAGTGATGTTTTTACAGCTCTTCTTCTGATGGTTATGTTGCTTTGTGAAAAGGACCAAGCAGAAATAGATTGGAAAAAAGAGAGGGAGACATCAGGAGGGATCTGGCGGCCAGCGTGGGTGTGCTGTCCTGCAATCCCTCTTTGCAGACCACATAAATGTGTTGCGCTGACATTCACAGCTGTGCTTGCAATAGCCAAAGGTTCAATAGCTTGGGTTTTAGCAGTGTTTATTTGCTCTCACTCTTTGAGCTGGACTCAGACTTTGGGGTAGCTTCCCAAAGCTCTCAGCTGAGGTGTCCAGCCTCAGGGGTACTAATATGGATTTATTTTCAGAGATAAGAATGCCTAATGCACAATCTTTATTTTATTTTATTTTCATATTTCCTTTAGCCTCTGATAGACTCCAGTCTTGCACTAGCTGCTGCTCCATGAATCCTCCCACCTTCCCTCACACTGTCCTTGTCCCACCTCCTCAGAAATCATTTTGACTCTTTCTCCTCTGCTTTGAATGTCATTACTAGTCTTCTGTTACTTATTCCTTCCACTCTCCACTTTTTCTCCTTTCTCCTGTTCCTGAGCAGGTATTTTCTGTAGCTCTCGATTTCTCTCCTCCCCTTCTTCCCTCCTAATGTCCTTGTCAGTCTTCTCCTGAACTACTGTGGAACCATCCCAGAAGATGTGAAACCAAGATTACCCCTTGCATCCCCCACCAAAATGAAAAAAAACAAAACAAAACAAAACAAAACCAAAAAAAAACAGTGTGTCAAGCTTTTCCTCCCTGAAAAGCTCCTGGTTTTAAAGGTGATCCCAGTGACTCTCCTGGTTGCAAGGGATGGAGAGGAGAGGCATAAAACTCTGAGCAAGAATTTGCCCTATAAAAGGCAAACACAATTTGGAAATTAGGGTGGACAAGGTCTGATGCACTCCTGAAATATAGGTCAAAACCTGCCATTAAATCCAACTTTCACCAGACTCAGTGAGTTCCTCCAGATTTTTGCTAGCATAGGTAGTCTCAAAGGGTCCTAATGTTAGTCAATGACAGCACAGTAATGGTCTATTAATTAAGCAGCTCCTATCAACACCCGCAGTGCAATTTTATTACCCATGACGGCAACGAGCTTTTGATAGCAATCTGCCCTCAGAATCAGGTGAGGGAGTCTTCACACTTGCTGAATAGTCATCATCTCTAACAGTATCTTATGAAATCAAAAGCCATTTCATAAAGCTTTCTCACCATCAAATATTCCTGAATCAGGGATTAGAGAAAAAATAAATCCCAAACATCCCACGTTATCTCATTTTTGCATCTTGCACTTGGTTTGGCTTAATGTATCAGCTCCCTCAACTACCTACCAGAGACTTAGCAGAGAACAGCCAGTAACAGAGAGCTGGGGAATTGTCTAGATTAATCAAATTTTAGGTGTAAAAGAAGCCTAAGCATTATCATTAGTTTTTAAATTTGCGTTATGGCAGTTTTGCTGTGTCACAACACAATCACAGCATCCCCATGCCAATCACTGTGTGGTGCATGCCTTACACATGGATCTGTGTTACAGTGAGAGGTGTAAATGCAGCATGTGGGAAAACATACCCAAATTAAATTTTAAATAGCTGCCAATCAAGGGTAGCTACTAATTTCAGCATGAGTGAGGCACCAAGTGCTCAACTGGTGTCCTGGGATGGCCCCGGCAGCCCAGATCTGACCCCAGCCCTGCTCCCGAGCATATCTTCAGCTCCATGCCTTGGATATGTCCAACAGCACAGGCACCTCTGATGGTTACTGGCCGTATTTAACCAAAGTGGCAAAACCTGAAGCAGCAAAGAGTGCAAAGGACTCACTTTGGCCATGCCAGCAGCTTCACGCTGTGTCAGGGAGCAGCTGGTGACATTCTAGATGCCTTTTTCTCCTTTAGAATTTATATACAAACTTTGCAAGGGTTCAGAACTACATTTTTAATTGATCTGTTATGAGAAAATAATTTTTTTAAAAAGAGGGTAAGAGTCATTTTTATATTGAAAAGTGGGGAAATAGCGCTGAAGTATACAGCAAGAAAATTAGAGCTGATTCAGTCAATTAATTGGCAATATTAAATCCTATAAAATAAGTTAAAAAACATACTTAAAGCTGGGCTGTCCTTAGGCACAAGTTGGGAGAGAGCTGTGTTACTTTTAAAGTGAATCAATATTTTGACAAAACTGATATTTATGCTCGCACATTTGCAACCCTCTGCTGCCAATGTGGGTCTTGGTTCCACAAACATGGGTTGCTAGATGCATATTCATTAAGCTCTCAGTTGGGTAATCCAAGGAAGGAAAGGAAGGAAAGGAAGGAAGGAAGGAAAGGAAGGAAGGGAAGGAAGGAAGGAAGGAAGGAAGGAAGGAAGGAAGGAAGGAAGGAAGGAAGGAAGGAAGGAAGGAAGGAAAAGGAAGGAAGGGCAATGTCCTGGTATATCGTGCTTATGCTTATGGAGTCATTTATTGTAAACACGATCCAAGCACCTCAGCCGCGCTCCTAAAAGCTTCAGAAACACTGGCACTGCATCCTCCTGTGTCAGATACAGCACAAAGAAAGAATCCTCAGTCCCAGCCAAATGGAAAAAGGGAATTAGTAGGATGTTACTCATTCATTACTGCCACTTTAATCACTTAGAGGCCCAATTAAGTATAAATCATCAGTATTAAGTTACTTTCTCCAAGCCCCTCTATTGCACATATGGCTGGATTTGGAAGGCGCTCAGTGGCTGGAGGTGGCGTGAGCTGGAAAAGGCCGTTGGAGGCTGGTCCCCCCCCTTCCCCTTGCTGTGAAGTTGATAAATGAAGGCTGCATTCTAGGTGCAGCAGTAATTTCTGTAGTGCAGTCAAGTGCTAGGTCCCTGGTCCCCAGCGAGCAATGAGGGCACTGGCCCCTTCGATGCCTTGGCATCCCCTGGGCTGCCCGAGGGCCGCCCCAGCACCAGGAGCAGCTTCATTTCCACCCACAACCCCCTAGATCCATTAATGGGTTGGAAAGGGGCAGCGGGAATAGAAAAGGTGACAGGGAGACAGCAGCTCCTGTTCTCTAACCAGTTATTGCCCTAATCTCTCCTGAAGAGCAAACTGGCTTAGGAGACATTTTAAAGAAATGATGTAATATCATCCTTTAAGATACCTTCTTCTTCCCTTCCTTTTTTTCCCCTTCTTCCCAGGGATGAAATTTCCCCAGCGGCCTAGATCGCTGTCTGGGAAGCATATTTCCTTCTAATCGGTTTTACAGCTCTTTTAAAGTAATATGTCAGATCATTTTCTCCATATACATAGTTAATGAAAGTAACCCTACAAATTCATTTTAAATAGATGGAAGTTGTTATAACCCTGATCTGGAATTTATTACATTCATTACAATCTTGCTGAAGTAGGTAATGTAATGGACTATTACTTTTATTATCTTTTTAATCCCTCAAAATTATTAGGAACTGACTAATATTTGGCATCACCCTGTTAATGTTTAAACAGAAATTGATATCTTCATTCATCTAATAAATGATGGGGTCTTTTTCTGCCGAAGGATGAAAGCTGGTGACTTTTTTTAAACCTCAACTAAGCCAAAGATTTCTAAGTAAAATCATAAACTGACAATGTAATATTTTTATTAAATCAGCTCTTTTAGCAGGTTGTGAGAACAGTTTGCAGGGTAATTTTCATGGCTCCTGGCTGTCCAGGAAAGTCTGGACCCCATTGGTTTCTGAGAGGGATGGATCAAGATTTTACCTCTGCAGTCAGCCCCTCACCCTGGCATTTTTCTTCTTGACCAACATAAGCAAAGTATTTCATAAAAATTTCCCCTCCATCCCAGTAAAAAAACAAACTCTTTTAGCATGTGACTAGTGAAGAATTGTTCAACAGATGCATTAAATTGGGTCCCAGTGGTAACCAGTGACGGTTTTACCACTGGCTCTGGCAGGAATAGGATTCAGTCCTACTCAGATGCTCTTTTCTATGCAGAATCTATACTCTGGACTTCACTAGGAGTAAAAGCATCGTGCTTTACCGGCGGGGATGTTGGCTTTTCAAAGACACCTAAATGATAAAGTTCCATTTTTGGAAGTTATTTAGATAAAGACTGTAGCGATGCAAATAAGTCGTTAAAGAGATTTGCAAAAGCACCTCAGTTTTATTTTAAATGGGTGATGATGAAGGTACTTTTGAACCCAACATGAAGTATCTATTTGTACTTGCACATGACTTTCTGCATCTTTAAAAAAGAGGGATTGAAGCTACCTCCAAAATTGCACTAACAAACCTGGCCCTTTGGCACTTCCAGACATGTCACCCAGCATGCAGCCTTTGAATACATCCAAGCTATGTTTTAATGCTTTTAATCTGTACCTCACCTTACAAGTGCTATTAATATTCATTATAGATTAAGGCCAAAATGAAGATAACAAAGAATTCCTGACATTTTCTTTTGAGCTAAAACTGAATTTTGCTGCACAGTGAAAATGAAAGACAAGAAAAGTTTCTTTGGACAGTAGCCCTAAACACCAGTTACTTTACTGAGTTATATATATATTTTCATATATATTTAAATCCCTTTTTTAGTGTAATACAGGTGACAAAATACAGGTAGTTTGTCTCATGATGAAAGAACTACAAAGGAGACTCACAGCATGTTTTATTTTTAATTGAGAAAAATGAAAAATACAAAAATTGAGAAGCAACCTTGAGAGCAAAACGTTCTCTGCAAATTCACCTGGCAAAATGAATATAAGATAATATGTATTCACAAAAGTAAAGATCCCCAAGACAAAATACAGAAGATAACTACTAGTTTCTGTGGGAAGCAATAAGGATGTTAGCAGAACGGACGTGTTCGTGCTGCTTTGAAGGGAGCTTTGGAAATCATACAGATTTCCAAATCTGCACCCAGTGCTTTCAGAGCAGTTAACACTGTCGATGCAGTGGGGATCTCTCCTGTGGCTACGATGGCCTCCTGCCAGTTTGTACCATTGCAGGATCCGTTACCAACATAATCACGTTTTGTCCTCAAATGTTCTCTCGGAGATCAATTACCATTTTAATCTTGTAAAACTAAACCTGATGCAGGTACCTGACTGGAATAATCACTGAACTATACCAGTGCTGTTAGCCACAACCTGTGTTTAGATCATAGATCAGAGAGACGCAAAAAGACGGGGCAGAAAGATGCTGTTTGCTGGCACCTCTGTAAGCCTAGAGACATATTAAAAGGACATTCCTCTTTTGTGCCTCCAGCAGTTGTATGAAGAAAAAGAAAAAAAAAAAAGAAAAAAGGGGGAAAAAAAAGAAAACAAACAACCAAATAAATAGATTTGGTATCTGGCTCACAAAAAAAACATGTGTTTGAATTGCACATTACAGCGGACACTTTCTGGTCCTGCATTAATGCTGCCCATGCTTTATGATCTGCCACTGAGACAGACTAAAAGGCGCAGGGAGAAAGAATCCTTTTTTTTTGTATTCCAAATACTGCTTTAATAAGACTGAAAGTCTCTCTCTTTCTCTCCTTATAGCCCTACAGCAAATAAATGGAGGTGTCAGCCCAACACCCTTGTAGGTTTAAACTGAATGGAAGTGTCCTTTTGAAAAGCTTGTTCCGTCTGACAGTCCTGAATGTGCTCCTACTGCAGTTCCTTTGAACACCCATCTTTTCTGTGTTGGTGCTCTGCTGACATGGCTTTTCGTTTAGTTAAAGATTAACAGAATGCTATAGAATGACAGGACTTTGTGATAACTTAATTGCACAAAACATAGTTGTTCCTATGCAAATCGGAGTATAATTGGGCACTAAGAAATTGCTCTCCCCATGTAAAGATGGCAAAGTGGATTTTGGACACATACGGGGAAAAATAATCTATTACCTTTTATTGTACTTGAAAAACACAGTTCACAGATTTTATGGTGAGTACTAGACATGTGCTTAATGACATGAAAGTATTTGATTATGTGCATTAAATATGAAGCCTGAAAGCTCTAAAGCCTCCTTATTTTAAGTATATTTTAAGTGCTGACATAGAAATTGCCATAACAATGTGTGAGCCCTGCGACACATTCATAAATTGTGGCTCGCAATGGATGTCCCTTCCAAAGGTGCCTGGGTACCAGCAAGCTGGAGGGCACAGCAGAAGCTCTTCTACATGAGAAAAGAAAGGAATCTCCCTGAAACTGTATTTTTTTTTTGCTATAATTAGACTTCTGTTATGTTAAGTATGGAATTATAGCATCATCTAAACAAATACCATAAACCAGATAGAAAGGCGATATTATAATCAAAACGGGGGACCATTCCAAGGCAATTGCTGTTTGCTCAGAGTAAAGGTCCATGCTAAAGAGCAGATTGTAAAAAACAAGGTTAGCAAGGAAAGTGATGTGCACTGACCACGGAGCCGGGTAATGCTATTTACCAAACTATTTGAGACTCTGCCTTTAACAATAGCTGGGGCTCATAAACCAAAGTACAGGGGCTAAGCCCTGCCTCGAGCCCGCAGGCTGTAATTACAGCACATCAGCCTCAGCTCTGCTCAGGCTTCACTGCAGCCTCCCAACACTTTTGGACTGCTTAAGCACGACGGAATGGAAATGGTATTGGAACAGAAAGAGCCTCCCGAAATGAACTGCACGCACTCTGTTGTGTTGGCATGATTGATACTGGAGCATGTAGGTGTAATGAAACTGATGCTGTCTCTTCTGCACCTGTGATTTATTGAGTACAAATTTAAGATGAGAAAAGGCCCCATACCAGGAGCTGCATCTTCCCCCTCAAAGAGGGTATGGTCATCCATCACCAGCCATTGCAAAAGGCCCAATAGTGAGCGGCTCATCAGATGAGCCAATAGTCTCTTTGTTGGGATTCCTAACAAGTGTTGGATCAGCAAAAGTCTATTTAGGCTGGTGGACCTTTCAGGACCAATTTGTAGTGGGTCACTGATTCTGCTAGTGTATTATCTTCTTTACTACTAGTACCAGTTGGGCAAGCAGCAAAGATTAATGATTTTAGCTGCCGACTGTTTGTGGCAATCTACTGCTTCTGGACCAAAGATTAAGATTTTTTTGTGCTTTACTAGAAAGGACACACCTTTTATCCAGGACTCATTTTTATTTGCTGAGTTCTGTACAAATAATAATAATAAAAAAATAATGGGCACCTCAGCTGCCACTTTAATGGCAATAAAAAGGATTTTTGCTGGTGTATAGCACAACAGGAGAGATTTTTGCAAGGGAATAATAAAACTCAAAGCTGAGAATAAGTTTCATTCTCATTGGGCTAGGGAATATGGCACAGAACAGCTCTTTTCCCCGTCTCACTCAACGCACGGTGCTGGGGAGCTGCAATGATGCCCTTCCTCCTTTTTGAGAGGGAGCGAAGGAAATGGGGAAATGCAGAAGGAGTTTGTTTTCTGGGCTGGTCTTTCATTATTTTGCAAAGCAGAAATCCCTGTTGTACTGGGCTTACTCAGTGACTGGGCAAAACACCTTGAGAGCTGTTCCCAGGAGCCTGGATCTGCGCTGCGGCCCCTTGGACCAGAGGGCTTCAGGAAAGCCCAGGTCTGAGTATCTTCAGTCACTTTACAAGAGGTTTGGTAGGCAAGTGCTCCGTAAGGGAATTTAGAAAGGGTGGCTCTGTGCCATGTCATCGCCAAGGTTATAAAACCTGGCGGTGCTGCTTGCAGAGGGTAGCACAGTCTGGGAGTCCCGACTGATAATTTCCAAGGAAACCAACTATGGAGGAGAGAGGTCTGGTTAAATGTGTCTTTTCAGGGATGCTAGCTGCCATATGCATGAGCAGCTGTAGCAGGACACTGGGCACTTTTTAAGGGAAATGGTACTCACTGATGCCTTATAAAAGGACCAAATGTTCCACGTGGGGCCAGAAGGGACAAACTGTTCCTGAGGAAATTAAAAATAGAAATACAATGACAAATAAGTAATTCCGCTGTAGGAAAGATACCAGCCACACCAGCAGGATACAAGAACCCCAAAGGACAGCACTTGTCCGAATTTTCATTTTTGTTACTATTTGCCAATAAGAGTGCAAAGCACTGAGAGTTCCCTGAGGCTGGGAAGAAGGTTGCAGCTCTGTCATGGGCAAAGGCCAGGCTGGCAGAAAAACCTGAGCAAGCAGCAGTGTGAAAATGGTGCAGAAACCAGTGCAATTCCTGCAGGTGCCTGCCAGAAATGAATCTCTGTGAAGAGGCTTCAGGTGCAGATAGCCGAGGGCTCGGGACGCACAGCCCTGCCTGCTCCCAGGGCTCTCCCATCCACAGACATCGCACGGCAGCGTTTCCGAAGGAAAGCACAAGATTTCCCCTCAGCTGAAAAACAGGACAAAGCATCCCAGTGCATGAAAAATGCACTCATCAAGGATCGAATTTTTAAAGGGAAGAGTTGTATAAATGACCTAATAAAAAAGTGATCTAATTGTTTCCACAACTGCTTCCGAAATTACCAGGGCCTTTTTTCCTCGCTTGTCATTGTTCACGGAGCCATAAATCACAACCCAGGAGATCACTCAGCCCTTGACAATTTGCAGCCAAGCTCCCAAGTTTCGCATTTGGCAGGGCCGAGATCACTGACAAGCTGTTACTTAAATACTTGACAGGTTCAGAATAGCACAAGCTACAAGGATGCCATCAAGTAAAGAGCTTTTAATTTATTTTTTTACACTCTTATCTCCTAGTCTTGTCGCGAGCACTATCAGGAAACATTGGTACTCTGGTGGAGGTGTTTCAAAATCTCTTCATGAAATCTAACAGGAATATGAGTTTTTCTCCATGCTGTTTCCTGAAATATTGCAGCACACAGCTGCACTTAGTGCCTGCAAGCGTTGTAATCCAGATACTGCAGTTCTATAAGGCATTAAAAGTCTCCCATTTTAAAGTGCGTCGGTCATTTATTCATAAAAGTGGTGTTACACACAGGATGTCTTCTCGCTTCAACTGCTAAAAACGATGTGCATCAAACACAGAAAATGGAGGAAGCTGAAATTTTAGGGAAACCATGGACCTCTGGGAGAAGAGAATAGCAACATCTGCATCTCTCAGCTGCTCGTTTTTCAGTGGCCACCTCTAAGGATGTGCCTGTGGTGGCGCTGGGACGCCAGCAGCCTGACTGGTTCCCTAGGGATGAGGTGCTGGGGCCAGGGGTCTGCTGATTCAGAAAAACAGGGAAGCTTCCCCGTCTCGTTGGGCTGCCGGAGCAGCGTGACGGAAGAGCAAAATAAACAGCATTACTGGCAACAAAGACCCAGTGATGACATATATATTTTAAAATCCGGCTAGTCAAACAACAGTAGATTTTTCTCAAATTTTATCCTCCGGATGACAAACACCCTTCTGTCTTTTGTTCTCCCAACAAAATTGAGCCTGTCCATTTTACAGCTGTATTTCACTGCATGGTCAGCATTACAGACGTGTTTTCACATTGCTCAGTGAACCTGGGCTGTATTTTAAACACACAAGCACAGAAACTATGGTGCATCTGGCACTTTGAAACACAACACTGGAGCCTCTCTTCTTCACTCATATGAATGAGAGAAAATGTCTTTCCCAGTCTGCTTCCCAAATAATCCCACAATTTATAAAGTTCAGACTCATTCCTCCAGACACTTTCTTGGATTTAAAGCTGTTAAACAAAGAATTTGATACTAGATAATAAAGCTGAACTCAAAACTTCAGACAAACTCCCTTGTCAGTTCTGCTTTTCAGGATAGTCATCCCACCTGTTGTAGCTTCGTACTTTAAGGAAGCTCTCTGATATCTAGGGAAAGTAATAAACCCGGCTTCTCCAGTGAATCATCGGAACTGCCCTAACCTTTGCTCGGAAGGAACAAACACCTGCCAGGAAAGCAGGGGCTTGGAAACCAGCTTTCCTGGCCCATCCAAGAGATACAAAGAAATGAATTCAATAACTGGGCATTGGAAAGGGGAGAGGCAGCGCTGCGGTGAAGCTCGGAAACAGCTGTACCAAGAACAGAATGGGGAATTATCCGTGGCAGCCGTCAAAGCGGTACAAATTAGGACTTCTATTTCAGAAAACAAGTGAGAAAAGGAATTAAAAAAAAAACAGAGAGAGAAGAAAAAAGAGATCTTGGGCTCAGATTGTTTCGTGACAACTCGAATGCTGTGAGAGGTCACGGGTGGGACTTTCTAGGTAGGTGTCAAACACTGAGCTGGAAACCTTCATGAACCTTGGCTGGGAATCAAGCCAAGTCACTTATCTGCAGATATGAGGGGAGAGAAGAGGCTTATGGAGAGCTCCATGCCACAGGGCACTTTCCTGCGCCAGGCTCAACAGGGATGCGGGAATGCTGCTCAGCTATGGGTAAATGCTACTTGGCTTTGGAAGGGCTTTCTCTGCAGATGCAAGTCCTTTGGCCAGTGCACATTTTGAAAAAAAAAAAAAAAGAAATGCCCCAAATGCAGAGATCCTTTGTAAACTGGGCAGAACAGCAACAACTGGAGACTTTCCTTCCATTTCACACTAGGCAGAGTTTTATCATATCTGAGTTCGGACTTGGATACAGCTCTTCGCCCGCTGAATTCAAAGGCAAAGTGCACAGCTGGCCTAGGCTCCAGCCTTCTGTATGCAAAATCGACCTGCCTTAAAAGAAGATCATATCTCTGCTGATGACACTCAATAGCTGGAGCAAAACAAAAGGGTATCACATGCAGTGCAGCTGGTCTGAAATTGCTCAGTGAAACACCACTAGACGCAGAGCAAAGCCAAGTCACAGAGCGCTCGGGTGCCTCTGCACGGAAACTTCGTGAAGCCCTTAGGGCAACAAGGCCCAAAGCAACGTGTCTTCGTTAGACCTGAACAGAGAATCAGCCCCTGTGTAAGGGGAGCACAGGACAAAGAGTGAATGAGCATGAAATCATCAGCTGCAACAAGCTCCTTGCTAAGTTACCTTCATGCAAAAGAACAAAATACTGGAGGGTATATTTACCTTCATTTAAGTATTTATGCAGTTGCAGAGCAATATCCTAGCTCTTCACAGGAACACTTAAATAGGCACAGAAGGGCAAAGTGACATGACCAAGACCTCACAAGAAAACTGACAGTGCAATAAAACTCATTTTCCCCAATTTCCTCGAGTGCTAAGAATGCTGGAGGATCCTCACTAAAACTTAGAGTGATTTCAGTGGTTTAAGCACAGCAAGATCCTGGGGCAAAAAATGTGTTTCTCCTCCTCTCCATTCCTCCCCAGCAAATGTATCTTCCAACCCTTCGAGCAGGGAAGTTTAGTACTTCCGTGAAGTCCCTTGAATAAAGCGAAGCTTCTAGGGAACACGTGAGCAAATGGATTATTTTGAAAGGGCAACTTAGAGCAATAATTCACCTTCGCAATGTGTTCTTCACTCTAATTACAAATGCAAACACAGTAATTGAGAACAGTATCATAAAAACAAAAAGGAAGCTGTAAGTGATATAATACATGGACATGTTTACCACTTGGTGCAGCAGGATGCCTCTATGGTGTTTTCCCCATGTTTATACAGGGTGGAGATTTGCTTTTCTTTCATAAAGTTAATTCCACCACAGTGATTCTCCCCTCAGCCTCCCCACTTACAGGTCAATTAAAACATAACTTTCCAAAATATCTCCTCTCTTTTGGATTGAGAAAAAAAAAAACTTCTTCTCTTTTGGAAGATAAAGGTAGCTCAAAGGGAAGAAAAAAGGGGAGGCCCTAGAGTGTTCTCTACCTGTGACCTCCCATTCTTGCCTGCAACAAGCAGCTCAACAGGGAGAAATGCAGAAAGGATCTGGGCTTGCTCTAATGCTTCCTTGTCTGAGCTGCTTTGGGGCTGGCCTGTCCCTGACAGTGGTCTTCAGGAGAAACGGTCCCTCCCTCCTGGGCAGTGCAGGCTGGTGGTGACTCTACATTTGCTACAGCTATTTAAACAGCTCCAGCAGTGTTGGGGCATGAAGATATTCAAAGCTCCATTTTTTTTTTCTCAGTGGAGGGGCAAGTAATTTAAGCCCTTCCCCTGAATCTTTTGAAAGAAAGGATTAAAAGAGAAGAAAGAGCTCAGTCCTTCTGTGATGCTGGGATTCAGAAAGGTAAAGGGAGCACCAGGTACTAGACTTGGTGACAATGTCTTTTGTATGACGCCCCATCGCCACACACCAGACTGAATGTGCTGTCTACCTGGAAGGCTTTCCGTCTCCTACCAGGAGAATGTGCCCGTGGAGGCTCCCATGTGCCCTTCAGGACACATGGGAAGTCTGGGCTTCATCTGATACCATTCAAAGCTGCAGAGGAGCCTATGAATGTCAAATCAAGTCAGACAAGCTGCTCACAGGCTGTCTGAGAGTTTTCTGCACAGCTGGAGAGCAGGAGGATCTACAGTATCCTGCAGAAATGCTGCTTGCAGCTGGTGGGCACCGTTTCACATGTCAGGTTTCAACTTCCCTTTTCCTCTGTTGCTACTGTGTTCCCTGTTCCCATCCCTTCTCCCAGCTATCCCACAGGTCACACTCGTGATCCAACTGTGATCCAACTGTGAGACGGCAGGGAAAGAAGCAAATGACCCAGAACCTATGTAACCTTTCAACATCCTGATCCTTTGCTTGTTCCTGGTATTCCTCACTTTGCTGTCCATAGTCTGCCTGCTGGCAGCCTGCAGCTCTCCCCAGGGTGAGTTGGGTGACGGATCCATACCTGTATTGACTCCTGTCCTCTCCTTGGCCAACACAACTTGCTTCTCCTCCCTTCTGCAGCCAAACCATGATCCTGCTCCAGCAGAGATAGCAAAAACCTTGGCACAGGTTTATGTACTTCAAAAGTCCTGCTGGACACGATAAAGAAAACAGAAGAAAAGCAGAAAAATAAATGTAAGAACATCCTTGGCCTTTGGGGGCTTCCTCTGAGAGCTTGAGTGGCAGAAGGGGTGTACAGGAGGGGTGATCAGTGCTTCAGGACGTGCCACAGGAAGAGGCTGGGGACCCACGGAGGATCCGGGTAATGGCACGAGCAAACAGTGGTAGGGATCAAAATGAGCTTGCACACACTAGGTCCTACAGACTCACCTAGGCTTAACAGCTGTTAATTAAGATGACAGGTCATGGGATTTGAGCCAGAACAGTCCAACATCCCTGTCCAGATCAATGAAGATGTGTCCTATCTGCGGCTCGCTCTCCTTTGCATGTGCACATCTGTAGATTTGCTGAAAGATGCTATGGCCTGATCTTCAGTGGTGCTGAGTGCCTGCAGCTTGACAGGCTGTATATCAAATCCATCCTCCCAGCAAATCTGGGTGCCCTCGTGGGAACTCTTATGTGAGGCTTTTAACTGATTCCTACTGGTTTCAGAGAGCAAACTAGGTTTTGGACTAGAATAAGCAACAGATCACTCGATTTGGACTTTCAGGAGAAACTACTCCAAGTCCACAAAAAAACAGGGAAGGAATCTACTGAAATGTCTAGCAAGGTATTAATTAAGAGGGGGAAAAAAGTTTATTTTAAAACATTGAACCAATAAAAATAGCTCACACTTGGCTGGTTAGAACTGTTCATCAGGTGACTTGCTGCTGAACAGATGTCTCCAGCTGGGAATTCTTGGATGAAATTCTCTATCTTCTCTCGCTCTCTCTTTTTTTTTTTTTAAACCAGTTATTAAAGAAGTACATTAGAGGTTTGAAGCATGTGTTAATTCAAGCCAGAAAAACAAAATAAAGTAGAAACCACACATACATTGCCAAGAGAGAGGTTGCTGAGGTGTAATCACAGCTTTAAAGGGAGAAGTCCCTTATCTGGATGTTTGAAGGATGAAAACACAGTTGTTAAAACCCCTGGAAATACAGAGTTAAGACTGAATATAAACAGGGCACTCATACTGAAAGCATGAAGATTCATAGAGGAGGCTATCCAGAGAAGTATAAAATTGCCTTTCAAAATGCTCACAAAATGCACAAAGTGGTAGTTTATTGCATATATGTAGATTAGATCACAGCAATCAGGAAAAAAATATTTAAAAGTGTTTTGCTTGTATTTTTCAATTACAGTGGTAATAAATATATATTTTAAAAATTGAATTAATGTCCAGAATCACTGTTTAGTCAAATACTCTAGTTACAAGAGGGAAAAATGTGAATATGACACAGTCTGGTATAGACTGATTGGATGGAGGAGCTGTCACTTTTCTACCTTACAGTGTATATAGTGGATATTTTGGGATGTATTTTGCCTTCACTAACATATGAGGTATTGATCACACCCGAGGAAAACAAGCAGAAATGATCTCCTTTGCTACAGCAAATTCAATGTGCCATGTAGGGGTGCCATTAAAATAGATATAGAAATGCAGCCCCCTTCAACGACCAAGTTCCATCCTCCCTGCCTGTCTCCTCACCACGTTGTTCTGCTCCCTCCAGCTGGGGAGATGCAGTTGCAATTTATGGGTTTGCAGAATGGCCTTAATCGGCAGCAATGGGCCGATTGGGCCAGAGAGCATTTTGCTTAGGAAACAGAGGGTGAGAGTTTGCAGCAGTGCTGGGCTGTGGGCTCTCTGCACATACAGATTTAATGATTTGATGGAGATGCACTGAAGGGAAATGGTTACGCAGAAGCTGCAGCCTGACCTGGGACCACAGGCAACTTGGCAAGTCCTCTGTGGGTCCCGGCCAAGTTGCATTAGATCCACTCCCTGATGACAGTCCATAGGATCCTTGTAACAGCCAATGGAGGGGAACACCTCCAACTTTTCCAGGGCCTGGAGCCCTAGCAGGATTTAAGCCTGGAGGTGTTCACAGCGTGCAGTAGTTGCACTGGCGCTCATGCTAAAATGCAGCTTTATTTCCCAGGGAGAAAATGGCAAGTTACATTATAAGCCAAGCATATTGTTTGGGCAAACTGAGCAAAATTTATATCCTGAATTTGAAAGCATCCAGTCTGGGGCTGGTTGAGATTGTTAGTCTGTTTATAAGTGAGGAAAAAAAAAAAGAAAAAGAAAAAGAAAAAAGATTAGGGTTCTTTTTCTTTCCTCTGTGTTGATACCAGCTGAGTAAGTATTCCTCGGACTGGAAAGAAGATAAACCAAAACATTTTCCTTAAATCCCTCCTTTTCATTTGTCTTTCTCCTCTTTTCTTGATATACTTAGGACTTTAAAATGTTTGAGGAGGAAGGTGGAGGCTTCCAAAAGTCATCTCATTTCTGCTTCTGCTTATCCTTATCCCTCAGAAACGCACAAAAAGATCTTTAGTTTCACTGAATGGCTGCTTTCTAGGAAATACCTTTCCCTAGAATGTCCTTGCTTTTTCTTTTGCACCTGGATCTATACGGTAAGGCTAGCATAGGAAGAGCTGCGTTTCCTTAGGTGAGCAGAACACTTCATTCCCATGGGGCAAAATAAACCTGATGCTTCCTCCTCTGATCAACAAGAGCACGGAAGCTGCAGAACTGACCAGTACATCAAAAAGGAGCTTGAAAAATACTTTGAGCAAAAAATGCTAACTGTGCATCCTTCCCCTGTAAGTGCACAGATATTAAATCAGGAAACAGTACAGAACAACCACAAACACATATATACAGTGGCTGTCAAAACAGAAACAAAACTAAATCCCTAATGTGGACTAAAGGTGCAAAGAGCAAGAAGAAGAATATATAGTATGGGCTTTATGATTATATTTAAATCCTCATGCAGCAAATGCTGGAAAGGGAATTCCAAAATTTTTCTGTATGTAAGCATTTTTTTTGGATCCAGGACTCTGTGCAATGAAAAGGAATTACAAATCAGTCTGAACGAAAGCACAGATCCCAGTGGGTATTTCAAGCATGCGTATGGTCTCCTGGTCTGTAACACTGGTATCCTGGGGGCACAGGACACACTCAGATCTACTATGAGGAGGCTTTTTGATGCCTAGTTGAACCTGCGGGAGCTCTGGCCTTTCTTGAAAGCATGTCTGCATAGCCCCAACTTGTCTCAAGCATGACTGAGGCCAGACCTTCCTTCTCTCCTTCTTGACCATGTAAAGGTCTGATCATCATGAATGTCTCATGCTGAGCCCCTTGGAAAAAAAAAAAAAAAAAAAAGGGAGGAAATAAACTGGGGGATGACCTTTCCTTTAAGATCACTGGCTGTTGATGTCTTTAGGACATTTGCTGTAGGTCTGAATCACTTTCTCTTTCTTCTTAACACACCTCCCGAGTCTCTTTCTGTGTCATTTACAAAGATGCTAAAGCCCTCCGGAAGATCACTTTTCCCACACAGTAATCTATGCAGTCTCTCTGGGCTTGCAATAGAAGCACATAAACAGGCAAGAAAGTTCCTCTAGTAAGATGTGGCCCAAATTCTGAGGTGCTTGAGAACCCCCACAAAATGACATGAAATGGCCTTTCAATAAGTACCACACTTCTTACAGTTCTACTGGTTACCGCAGACCTCTGAGAGGCTTATTCTGATAAAGTTTTGGGGTTGCTTATTAGCTAAATGCTCCTAAAAGGGCTCAGATTGAGGACTCAGTGTGCCAGGGTTCAGATGAAAAGTAGGGGCTCAGCCCCACTCTGCAGGAAAGCTCCCGCTAGCAAGACTTGAACAGAGTATTTTTGCTTTTTATCATAGCCTGTGCTTCTGGATTGGGTATTTTTGATGGAAACGTTTTGTACTACAGTGGCACATGGAATGTTAGTGATGGCACGCACGTGTGAGGGGGTGAGGGGGCTCTGACAAGACTGCAGCGTCTGGTAACGATGAGAAAGAAAACAAATTACGAGCGACTCCTTCATGCCACTGGGTGCTGGGTGTGGGGAGACTGAGGTGGAAGATCGAGGTACGGCGAGAATGTTTCCGCTCCGCGATTGCCTCCCAGCCAAAGACCCTTCAGGGCCGTTACGGAGACGGGTGAAATGTTGGTGTCGCAGACACCCGCTCCCCACCGTGCACGAGAGCCCCAAACAGCAGCCCTGGAGCCGCTCGCTCTTCTCCCCGCGCAAGGGACGGCAGCGGCGGCGACCTCCCCGGGAGCCGGGGGGAGACCCCGGGGCGGGCCCCCCGCGCTGCGGAGGCG
>NW_010588942.1:99835-143174 GCF_000705375.1 Tinamus guttatus | reverse complement strand
TTTATTTTATTTTATTTTATTTTATTTTATTTTATTTTATTTTATTTTATTTTATTTTATTTTATTTTATTTTATTTTATTTTATTTTTTATTTCTACTCTTGCCTTGATGAGATCAAAAGAGTGCTTCCCCTGTCATTGAGGGGAAATGGCAATTTTGCTCCTTATTTGAGCAGGCTTCACCTTTTTTATCGCTATGTTTCACTCTAAGGCTACAGTAAATCTGAAGTTAACACACACTCTAAATAGCTTCTTGCATAATCCTGCTTAGGATGTTTGTAACATATCATGCAGCGGTCTCTTAAGATCCCACACCGGACTTTTGTTTTATGTAAGAAGGAGAAGAAGAAGGAGAAGGAGAAGAAGAAGAGGCTAGGGGAAAGCTTTCTGTGCTGCCTTTTCATACTTTTTAGTAGTGGCATTTAGAAGTGAATTTTGAACACAGTGTGAAGTGCTACAAAACAGTTTCTTGCTATTGCAACCAGGAGAGGGAAGACACTATTTATATTTGTGAGAGCTGGTCCAGCCTGTCGTGCTATATGGAAATGCTAGGAAATGATTTGCGGTGTGTATGAGACCTGAAAATCCTATGCCTTAGACAGAAATGCTCCAGTGTGGCTCTATTGTATTTATACATTTGTCACGATATGGTTGGAATAAACATCTCAGATACAGTGAAGACAGAAAAAGAACATTCCACATAAAGAAAGCAACACATCGTCTGGCCCCACAGTGGCTGCTATTAGGTTTTGGAGATAGCTGTCCTCTGCTATATTTTATTTCCTCTTTTAAAGTTTCACTGTTTGTCTTAAGGCACAGATGCAAAACACTGTATTTCCACTTTATACATGTGTTCTCTTAAAAGATTTGTTTAGATAAGGAAACCAATGCTAAGTGTTCTCACTTGAAAGAAATTAAATATATAGAATGATAAGCTGCTGCTAAAATATATAAAAACATTTAAATTAATAATAAGAACTTGTTCTGAGGCAAAATTCAATTTTACTTCCTATTATGCAATCTTTGCATGTAAAGTTGCTTTAATGCAAAATAGCAGCTCATCAAAAATTCTGTTTTATTGGTATCAAAAATTTATGATATCCTGAGGCATGAGGGGCAGAGAGCAAGTAGGAAAGCTATGTCCTTTTACCAAGTTTAGTGCTTTCTTTAAAGCAGCATCTCAAACTTCTCCTCCTTTCTTCCTCACTTCGGAGGCAGTGGGTAATGGTTTATACCAGGGTATTCTCCTCTGGCGGTGGTGTCGTGGTGTGGCTCTAATGCACCCTTCTTTTGACTGTACAGTCGATGAAGACCCTTGTTTTCACTGCGATACCAGGAGAGCTCCCACATGTCCACACAGATGTAGAGATGTGATTATTTACAAACACTGAAAGAAGATGCTTTTGTACAGTATTGCAGTAATATATATGCATGGAAACTGTATGCATCATTTCTGCCTGTATTTGACTACGGAAGTCTGCAACCTCTTTTCAGTAAAACTCTCAGAAATCTGATTCTGCTCTAGTCTAGGTTTCCTGCTAATGGGACTTTGTTTCTGAAGAGGCCTTGCTAGCTTTATAAAGGATCTCAGGCACCCAGTGAGAAGGCCAGTAACTTCAGAGGCATTTTTTGGAAATAAAGGTGGCAAGAAATCAGTGCCAAGTATCTGAAAAGCACATTCATAAGGATAAGTAATAGTTATTTCTTCATCAGTAGACCTTCAGATAATTTATTGAAGGAGGCCACTGCCAATACTGCTATTTTACACCTGGGGAAACTGAGGTGCTGACAGATATGACTTGGCCAAGGTCAGCTGTAGACTGATATCTTGGCCACATCCTTTGAGCCTCCTGGGCCACGCTGCCTCCATGTCACCCCAGCTGGGAGCACAGGGCAACATCAGCCTTTGCAGGGGGGTGACAAGGAGGAGGCCAGGTCCCAGCCCCTGCAGAGCTGCGTGCATGGGCTCTTCTACTGCCTAAAGGAGCAGAAACTTTCCTGCTGTTTTCAGGGGGTCAGTTCGGAAGAGAAATTACAGAGGGCAATAAACTCGCACCTTGGACTTGTGCTAACTGCTTTTTCCTTGCTCTTGTGCTGTGGTGCCATTATTACTTAAAACCTTTACAAACATGAGAAAGGGAAGATTTAATTATAAACAGGTCTCCAGTCGAACTCCAGCACTTATAGCTCCTTGGAGCTCTGTTTTCCCTTTATTTAAGGTGGCCAACAGTCATAGAAAAATGTGCTTTCAAAGGTGAAATATCTGCCCATGAGATTGCCAAGGAAAGTGTTCGCATTTACGCTCAGCCTGGCCTACCTTACTTATTGCCCGAGCACATCCAGCTCTGCCTGGCTTGGTGGCACCACTGACGTGCTGTTAACATCAACTCTAGGATGGAGCCTCCTCTACTGAGGAGGAAACTGAAGAGCACAGAGTGCATCCAGGACACCCAAAAGAGGCATGTTAGTCCCCTTTGGAGAACAGGACATCATTAGTTTTACACCAGCTTTTGTGGATGGATCGGGCATTTTCTTCTGGGTATTGCAGTGGTAATGCTGAGGGAGAACATCCTGATCTCAGGACTGGGACAGCATAAATTCATTTAGTTCAGTGCTGATTCTGAGGACAGGTTAACCCATTCCCAGGATGGGCAAAGGGAATACCAGAGATGTTAGCTGCAAATCTTTCTGGATGGGCATTACACTTACCTCCAGCCAGGCACCCAGAAGAGAAAGATATTAAGCAAATACGTGTGGACCTCTGGGGCTACACTGTGATTCATGTATAAATCTGACAGACAGACAGGAATCATGATAATAATAATAATTAAAAAAAAAGCTTTCTGAGTTACAGTATTACTGGATTTTTCTCAGAGTGGTTTCTGTCCTGCTGCTCCCAGACTTAAAGCATGAAGTGCCACAAAATGAAAGGATGGTTTTTTGAATCAAAATAAACGAGGATAGAAACAGTTGCATTAAACAGCAGGTAAGTTTAAATTTGAAATACATTTGATTTATCGTTACACAGCTCAGTAATTAATGATGTAATTTGGATCAAATATAAAACACATTGGAGTTATCAGCTGGTCTCTGCTCTAGAATCTAAAAACACCATTTCTATTAAATAAGTCTTGTATCTTTTAAAAGAAGTCCTCTTCCATGATCTGTTTTCAATTGAACATAGCAGTAAGTATGTAAAGATTAATGGATCACATTGTTTACAGATGAAACAGTTTAAAGGTGAAGTTATTTTTGGTTTAAATCTTCTGTGTTTTCAAATGAAAGGCATTTCTGGAGTAGCTGCTGAAAAACAAAAATACCAGAAAAAAAAAAAGAAAAAGAAAAAAAAGGAAGAGGATAAAACGTGGCACCGTGAGGGTTAAGCAAGGTCCTAGAATCCAAGTAAATATTTATATGAGTGCTCAAAGAGGGGGGAAAAATCTCAATATAACCAAAATATAAATCACGGTGCTTTATGTTAGCTGTCAAATTATTCTAGCCCCTGCATTCCAGTACTTGCTCTACTGGTAATGTCACATACAATATGTGGGCTTATGCTTTGGTACAGGTTTGGCAGGTAATTAAAGTCAGTTGTATGGAGGTTTGCACAGACTCTCTCCGATCCACGGAAAGACAAACAACCTGCTCGCTGCCAGTGGGCAGAACTCGATGGGAAAGGGGATTCTCGCAAGCAGGAGGAGAGAGAAGCCTGTCTGGGATGAGGGGGCTTGGGGAGTCTCTCCTGCACGGATTAACCCTTTGGTGTCTCGGCAGCTTGCTCTTCTTTGCAGGGCAACAGGGTAATGGCAGAGTCACCCTGGCATTTGTCAGGGGAATAACCTAATAAAAGCAGGGCCCGAGGGCAGTGAGCCCTGGGGTCAGGTTTGCTGACATTCTCGACCTAGCGGAGGCTCTTCTTGCTGGAAGTCATCCATGTGCTCTAGCCCTTCTGCGACGCCCGGGCTCTGCTTTCTGGAGACTCCAGTCGTGACAGGGTGAGTTCTTGCTGGCAGCCCCTCCTTGCAGCCCCTTCTGCAACCCGCTGCATCCTGCCGTCCTTCTGTGGGAGCCTCGAGCAATGTCCAGCGCCCGCAGCTCCAGGCCTTTGCGCTCTTCTATCCAGGATCAAAATGCAAGGGTCGGCTCCCTCCTTTTTGCACTTCTTTCTTCTCAACTGTCCCTTGTGCATGTGCAGGTGGCAAAGCCTGAGGAACCCACCGTCCTTGCCGTCTCCTGCTGCAGGAGTTCCTGCCTCGGCCGGGAGGCCGTTGCCTCCCGCGCGCTCCGTAGAGGACCCGAGCGCGGGACGCGCGGCCACACCTGGGCGGACCCACCCTCGGTGGCCTCGTGCCAGCGCTGACACCGCCACCGCGCGACACCCTCTCATCTAACCGCAGCATTAGCATGGCACCGAGATGACGGGCTCGTCCCCCGCGGCCTCGCTCCCCGCGTGATGTGTCATCCCTGCCTCCAGCTTCACAGACAGAGGCTCCAGGCATGGAACGACTCCTTCCTCATATGGCTTGCGTTTGGA
This sequence comes from Tinamus guttatus, assembly GCF_000705375.1. Next base: position 138,641 of record NW_010588942.1, on the reverse strand, counting down.
TGGAGGTTTCCAGGGGAGAAGGCCAAGCTACAAGGAGAAGACCCATCTGCAAGGGTAACCCCACCAGCAGCATCATTTCACAGGGGCTAGTGAACAAGCACCATCTGTTTCGCTGCCATCCACTTGCCCAGACATGAGAGCACCCATTCATATTCATCAAACCAGTCTCTTATGCTAATGCCTGTCTACCTCCTTTCTTATCTCCTAGTTCTACACAAAATCAGTGAGCAAAGGCCTTCCTGAATTAGCGCAGATTCCAGTTATTCGGCTTGGGAAATGCTGGGCTGAATCCTGTTTAGGGGGGTGGAGGGGAAGAAAGAAAAAAAAACACAAAGCAGACAGAGATCAACTTTTGGAATCACTTAGGTCCATTTATCTGCAACCAATCAAACAGTGATTTGTCTGTCTGATAGGGGTATAGATAAACTTTTCAGCAATTTGCAGTAATTAAATGTGAAAGGGGAAGAGGCAGAGGGTTTCCAGGCAACACGCTGCAGAAGGGGAGTTTTGGAGGAAGGCACAGAACCCCTTGTTAAACATCTGCCAGGCTGCATGAAAGGTAGGGGTGATTTCCCTGCTCTCATGGAGTTCCCCCCTCCCCGTTGTGCCCTGCAAATACATTGTCCTCCTGCTGCTGCTGCGACAGGCAGCTGCAGGGAGAGAAAATCCCTAGAGACTGAGAAAACACTTTCCAAAACAGGTTATTGCCACTGATTGCAACAAGTGGCAGGTATGAAAGAGAAAGAAAAAAATATCCTAAGGAAAGACACTATCACCTCCCCCATCAGGACTTTGCTCTCATGTCCGAATTATGCAAGATAGAGCACAGTGCAATGCTCAGTATATTCAAGATAGTTGTCAAGAGCAAAGTATAAACATTTCCAGCAAATGCACTTAATAGAAGTTTGTTTGCCAAGAGCTGAAGCCTCTTTTCTTGGTTATGGTGAGGAAAAGGCCGTTTTCATTAAGTGGGGAAAAATACCATTCCCTCTTCCCCACCTCTTCAATTAAGAAAATCCTAAACCTTTGAATGAAAAGCTTTTTCTAGCCCTTCACTTGGTTCCCCATGGCTCTGTCTTCATTGTACCCAAAGTTTATTAAAGTGGCCCTGTTGTGTACTCCTTTTTACAAATGTTAGCAATGGGAGCACAGCCCACGTCCCAGATGAGCCCGACTGATCTGATCCAGCAAACTGATATGGTGAGTGGACCAGCAACTATGACCCAAGGGGGATGCAGAAGAAACGGAGAGGAGACCCTGGTATGTCTGAAATATGGTCACATTTCCTGGGAGAACAGAGTCCGTGGGAATCTGGCCATTGAACTTTGATGGGGCTAGGGATTCACCCCAGTCTCTGACAGGCTTTAGGTGCCTTCTGCCAGCTGAACACGGGGAAAAGATATATAGCAGCAGCAATTAAACTATAATCAGTATCTGCCTTTGCTTGAATCACTTTGCTCCACCCTGAACATGCAGTACAGCAGGGCTGGAAGCTCCCTCAGCCAAGAACTTGGGACTCCAGGGAAGGGGTGTGTTTGTTCCTCTTCTGAACTAACAACTTCATTCCAAAAGCAACCACAGTTGTCTTGAGCTACCGTCACCAGTGCAATATGCCTTTAGCAGAAACCAAGAGCCTTCTGTGAATGGAAAAGGCCTGAAGATGATACTTCTGTTTTAATTAACTGCTGTTCATGCTTTTCCTTGAAATCTCAGTTGGTTTCCTTAATTGCTGTTCCCAGTGTTATAGTTTATTTCCGTGCAGACTGGCATTTCCCAGGGTGCTCTCACTGAGAACGCCCACGAGAACCCTCTCTGGTGGCCAGGGTTGGGGAGGAGCTGCTTCCCATTCAAAGAACCTCCCGATGAATCCAAGATGACTCCATGCAGCAAATTTTACAGAAAACCCTCCCTGAACATGTTCCTCCATGCTCCCACATCACAGGAACGTTGGCTGGAAGGGAGCTTTGGAGGTCTGAAGTGCAGCCTCCCACTCAAAGCAGGGTTGTTGCCAATGCTAGGTCAGGTCAGCCATGGTTTTGCTTAGCAAAGTCTTGAAAACTTCCAAGGGTGGAGATCACAACACCTCACTGGATTTTTGTTCCATCCATGTTCTTCTATAATTCTATTTGTAGGAATTTACCCATCTCCAAAGTAACTCTTCCACTAACAGAACAACAACTTGAAGCTGTTTTGAAATCCCCCTTACTTCCTTTCAGAACCTGATGATACAGAAGCCCAAAAGAATTTGAACACCTATTATGGGAATCAGGAACACTCAGTCTTCTGTTTAGATTCTCAAAATCCCCAGCACACTGTTCCTTAAACTTACAGGTTGGAGGCACCTGCAGTAATTGCAATTAAGTTCTCTGGTCCCCTGAAGTTCTGCTCTGGGACACCCAGAAGCAGCTCGCTATCTGTCTCAAGTTTACATCTCATTCACATACAAGAAAGTAAAATATTCTTCAGACTCTCCAGGCTGAAGTTCTCCGTTTGCTAAGTTGTTCTCAGAGCATTCCCATCTGGTCTACCTGACACACAGCAGGATTTATGTACCAAATGTATATGTAATCTTTGCTGTGAGTCCCAGAACTCTACTCCCCTTCCCAAGCAGATGTCCTGCCCACTGATTTATAAAAGCATGTTTGTAACCTCTTTGCCTCCGCCCAGGATGGGTAATTTTGTACAAAGTAGAAGAGCTTCAATACAGCAGGATAGGAAAGCAAGTTGGGATAGAGTGAGGGATTTCTGGGGATGTGTGCTTGCGTGCCTGGGTGGAGCAGCAAGCCTCATCCCTGCCTCTTGCCCCCCAGGTAAGCAGACAGAACTGTGGCCTCTTTGATAGAGCTTTGGATGCCCACCTACAGGAGAAGGCTTAAATTCTGGATGTGACAGGGAGGCTGATGCCCTGAGGGACTGAATAGTCTGGGTAATCCCCAAAAGACCATAATTTAAAACATCCCTTTCGTCCTTACCTGTTACCATGGTGGATTTTTGCTTAGCTTGTGGCAGGGCTCATAGAAGCCACGTGAGGACGATAAGGAAAACTTTAATGTCCCAGTATTTTGGCCATCAATTAAAAGCTTCAGGGGCTACTTGGTTGCCATCAAATTCACACAAAGGGAAAAAAAAATCTCAGAGAGGAGGAAACTGATAGCTACAAGTCAGATTAAGATGAAAGTCCAGACTCAAAACAGAGGGATTATTTTTTAAATTGCTATTATTATAGAGCTAAAGTAACGGGTGATTATTCCATCACTTGGAAATTTTAGGGGAAAGATCAGATATTTTTCCAAAATCTGCTTTAATCAAATTAGAAAGTAATCCAGATACGTCCTATGATCTGCTGTACGTGTAAAATTGGATTAGATGGTCACAGTGGTTTCTTCTGGCCTTACAATTGATGAAAAAAATCATTAATTGTGGCATGAGTGGAACAGGGAGGAAATATACTGCTGAATGAGCAGAGAGGCTAATGGACATATGAAAATATTATGAATTCTAGAACCATTTAATTTAAAGAAGTAATATCCTTTTAAGATTTCTTTCTGCAGCAGGGTAGATTAAATTTAAAATAGTAAAGTGCTGCAGAATAGATCTAGGGATGTTCAGGGTTGGAGGACAACTTAATGAAGCAGAAACTGAAATACTATACATCTCCAATAGCTTTAATTTATACAAATATTATCATTGTGTCTTTCCTAACATGATGCCGAGGATCTGAGAGAACAGCATAATTCCTTTGCTTTTCAAGATAATTTTATCCATTTTAGTACCTGGATTTGAAACCAGCCCAATTCAAACCAAAAGGGCTATAAAATTTTTGCTCTAATTGCTGAAACAGGCTTGCACATATAACATCAGTTTAATGGCTGGAAAATGCTGCATGGTGTATAAATAGGGATGAGTACCAGACCGCTTAGAGCCCAGTCCTGCCCTGGTTGCTCGGGGTGGTCAGTGCCATCGAGGTGGGTGCACAGCCCAGTCCTGGCCACTTGTGCTCCTTTGCTGTCCCCACGGCCTCGGGCCTTGTCCCCCTGGACAGGGCGGGAACCTGGTGGCACCTGTGACTCTAAAGTACTCGATAACCTTGGCCAACTCGACCCTCTGATATCTTGGGATCACATGTACCACTCCATACACCCAGTAAGAGCCAGAGACATCTCTGTTGCTAACTCACTGGGTTATCTTGCTCAAATCACCCTATGTTGGACCATTTTTTCTTTCTATAAGGCAAAATAATGTAATTTACTAGCCTCTGAAAAGGACCTCAAAACTTAAAGAGGAGGTACCTAATATTTAGTGACTTACTGATTTACAAATATTTGAATTGGTTCAGAACATGTGAAACTGGGCTTTCTTTTTTCACTCAGTGTGTTAGAAGTGGAGAGAAAGATGGAGACAGAAAAAAACATGTTGCTGGAAGACATTTTTATTCTGATAAAAGTAGAGTTCATTAGTCAAGAGGGTTCATCTTTTCTTTATTCTTTGTAACATGCATTTTCATGATTGGTTACAAGTCTGGCATTGCTTCTTCCTTCATATGCTGCCAGCAGTTTTCTGTGATCTTAATTTTTCCCCCTTGATGAAAACCTCTGAAAAAAAAATCCATATATTAGTCTGCAAGTATTTGATTGACACATAGATTAATGTTACACAATTAAGGAGTGTTATCAGGTGAGTGCTTCAAAAATCACAATATTTCACAGGCAGGCAGTCTTCCTGACACCACAGTAAGTAGAAATACTTTGTAAAAATTATTTAGAATCACCATCTATCATCATGAGAAACCCTGTGTTGTGCTAAAATAATTGACAGGTTGATAGCTGTGAAATGTTTCCAATCCAATAAAATACAACATAGTATTTCCAATAACAACACCGATACACAAGGATTTACAGTGGCTACCGATTTATTACAAAGATGATGGCGTTCTAATTCGTGAGCAGCTTCAACACATTTCAGCTCCACGATCAGTGTCCTTCAAACTGCTGCTAATCCAGTCATTTCTTTCATGAATAAACGAGCCATGAATATGCATATTAGATGTAGCACAGCATGGGCTGCGCTGCCCCTTTACATCCAGAAGGTCACGGACATAAATCTTCCTACATGCTAATATCCCATCTACCTTGAAAAGGTATTGAGCAGCTTCCCAGGCTCCTAACACCACTGAAGAGAAGCCCTTTCCTTCTGACAAGTTTTAAGCCAGCATGAAGAATATGAATATCTCCTGTATTTGGGAAAATCAAAAAAAAAAGTTAAAAAATGAAACATCTCTTTTGCTCACTCATTCTTCATGCACCCTTAGAGTTAACAGGGCTAGTTACGTGGGGTTTTATGGGGAGAAACTCTGACATCGATGGAATTACCTTTGTAGGGTGAAAGAGTCAGCCTTCTGCTATCATTAAAACAAAGAAACAAACACAGCCAGAGATGTTTCCAATTCAGACCCTTTCTCCTGCCTATAGAAACACCAAGAGCAGCTGGTAAAATCTGTGGGTTTTTGCAGGCAATTTTCTCAAAAAAGAGAAGTCCCTTTGGACTTTTTTTTTTTTTTTTTTTTTTTTTTTTTTTTTCTCTCTTATTAGGCAAACATTTGTTTTAGGCAACCATCCAGACTTTTCCAGCAGGGTTCAAGTATCAGATCCCTACCCTGCCCTCAGAAATAACAGGAGAGAGAAGGAATATAATATCCCAGAGTAACAATTAACCTTCAGCACTGTTGTTTGTCAGAGCAGATGCGAGTTCAGGAGGAAGAAATGCTTGACTGAATGCGCACTTAAGTGCTGTCCTTTAAAATTCTTACTAGAGGATACCAGTTTATCAAAATGTCTATTAAAAATCCGGAACCCAGTTCTGGAAGAGGCTCTTGTGAAGCAATGTGAGGTAAATGCGTCTGTCCTTTTCTAAAGGTCTCACCGCAAGAGAACTTCTAAGAGGAATTTACAATATTTAAAAATTAAAATTATGTACATAAATAGTTACAGTGAATACCCCTGCCTATCCACTTGCAGCTACCTAGCACATTCACTAAATAAGTTCAATGACCTTCATAAACTCCCATTTGGATGCAAAAAACATCATTTGGATTATCCAATAGCTGATAGTTATTCAGCATTTGGTTTCGTGCAGTTCACCAAAAAGCTGGGTATACAGCTCAGAAATCAGCCTGCCAGAATTTCCTGCCTCTTGCTCATCTTGGTGTCACTTTCTTCCCACCAGGGAAAAAAATCTCACTGTCCAAAGTGTAGCAGTTCTTATTAGAAGGGAGTCATCCCTCTTAAAGAAATGTTTTTATTTTCAGTGCTATGTCTACTTATTCCAAGAAAAGAGATATTGCATTATTGCATTATTGCGTTATTGCATTATTTAGATGGTATGCAGGATCAGATTATAATTTCCAAGAGAAAGCATCCCAACACCCGTCAGAAGTTATTCAAACAGATTAAACATATCCACCAGTCTTAAATCCAGTCAGTGGGCTGGTTTCACCACTGCATGAAATAAATATGGGCAGGTCAGGCTGGCTCCCCCCGCTGCCCCTTCTCTACCCAGCCTGGCTTAGAATGCTTCACTCAAACATTTTCTTTCACATGTTGCTGGCAAAAGCACCAAAACCCTAGCTGAGCTTATATTACAGAGGACAAATCACAGTAATTCACAATCATCAGAGCTACTGTAGTTATTCGAGCAACTAGTGCAGCCACGGGGCTGAGAGTGACTGACTGCATTGCAAAAATTACCTGCTAGAATTTCTTAGAGCTGCCAAGTAATTTGGGTTAACAATTCTGTTTCTTAAAGAGGCACCTTATGGAGAAGGGTGGGTCCCAGCAGTGCCTCTTCTCTAGACCCATCTCGGCTATTGGAGGAGCAAGATGACCAGGATTAAACTGAGGTCTGTGGTGTTGAGAAGGTGAAAACCATTACTGTCAGTGAACACAAGGCAAAGCCAATTTAACAGCTCTTGGGGTTAGCCAAGGTTAGCAGAGAAGTTTAGCCCTAGAAATGAAAGTGATCAGGACAATGTCACTGCCTTCATCCGCCCCGTCACCTGCTCTATCCCACCGCAGGGCCCTAGGGCTTGTACTTCCCTCTGCAGGGAATGTTCTTGCTCCTCCTTCGCGAGCTACCAAGATATATTTTACAGTTCAGAGACCTACACATTTTTTTAATATTGGTTTAAATTCCTTGACACAGAAGCGTTGAAGAAACCTGAATAATCTGGTTGTAATGAAAAGTGAAACTCTCATCATCATTTCTAGGTATAAACACCAGTTCTATTCAGGAGAAGTTTCAGGGCCTCTTTTTCTAAATTTAGCCAGGTTTCACAATTACTGTGGGATAACCAGGCACAGCCTGGATTCCTCTGGTTTGATTTTACCTTCTCTTTTAACACTTTTATTTATTTGTCTCCAGTAGTATAGAACGAATTTTAAAATTGATATATTTGAGCTTTCACATTTGAAAACCTCAGTTTTCAGCTTTCAACTGCAGGCTCCTCCAAGTAATTTTTCATACCTTTACAGACTGGTGCATTGTCTGACAGACTTCATTTTCAAAGGCGACATTTCTTCAGATGGGGAGAAGCAGCAGCTTTATTCCAGATAGTTTGGGGCATGACACAAGGATCTTTTGTGGGCACTTTGCTCCTTTTCTTTCTAGGATTCCTGAATCCAAATAGAAGAAACTTTAGAGAGAAAAGTACAAGACTGTTCTTTGTGTATTCAGCTAGCCAACTGTCATGATTTTATGAGGAGTCTCATGATACTTGGCATTTTTCTTAAAACTCTAGACCTTGGAGTCATGTGCCTATACCAAAGTCTCAACATTAATTAAGAGAATAAGGTTTCTGGCTTGCATGGATGTGGGAAAAGCTGCAAAATAGTGAACCGAGAGCAGAAGAGAAGAGTCCTTGACCTGCTTTACAAAAACCTCAAGTTTTAGCAACTAAAATTCTAATTTTGAGGGAGGCAGGGGAGATAGGACTTCATTGCCCAACATCGAATTACGGGATTGAGCTGGCTGCTGCTGAAACACATCCTCTGAAACTCAGCCCTCTGTGTTTATTGTGTTTTGCTAATTGGAATCAGAGGCCATTCAAATTTTCAATAGGAAAGAAGATTTGGGAAAACCCACACCCAGAAGATAGGATTAAGAAGCACTTCCTTGACTTCCAGCCCATCTCTTGCAGACAAGATGGGAGGTTTAGGTGCTATAATTCCATTCTAAAAATTCAAACACTGATGTGAAACCAAACACCATCGAAATACTGTCACTGACTCAGCTGACACTTGAGGAAATGGATTAAAGGTCTCCTAGAAACATAATGGTCAACAACCAAGACCATCATATTCAAGGCTTTCCCAATGGGGGGACTAAGAGCATCTTTCAAGACATTGCAGACTGCTGATAATCTAGCTTTAAACCTAGGTGGTGCCATTTCCTTCTTCCATAGTTAGACTTTTCGGGACAAGGGGTCAATGCAGAAGGGTCTTTCCTTAAAACTCCCATGGGAAGACAGAGAGTCGCTAATCCAGATCACAGAACAGGCCTTGCTCAGTCCAGTATTTTTTCCTATGTTGTAAGAGAGATTTGATAACAAAGTAAACCTGCATTAGCAAGTCAGCCCATGGCAAAAAAGAGTAATCCACTTAAGTTGGGTGGTTTCTGTGGTGCAATACAGTGTAACACTGCTTCCCCTCTGGCGGTGCTTGCTAGAATCTAGCACATGTTTTAAGTAAAACAAGTTTGTGAGGCTCAGACAGGAGACCACTTTGCAAACTTGTGTGTGCATGACTTGAAAGAGCGAGAAGAAAGCACACTGAGGACACGTTATTACAGGAGCTGGCAGCAGGCAAAGGAATCTTTTCCGGTTTTAACTGGTTTATTAGCAATATGACTGTAGCACCTTAGATATCACCGTGAACTAGCACCAAGAGATCTTCCTCATCTACAGAGCCTGTGCTAGGAGGGACTGTCCTGGACTACACAGATAAAGCAGCCTAGAGTTTCCTAAATGCATGGAATCTAGTTAGAACTCGTTATAGAGCCCAAAGTATGCTTCTCTTGAGAAAAGTTAATGTGCAAACTCTTCACACTATCAAACAGGCACCCAAATGCACCTGAATACAGGGCACAATAGCAGCAGAGCATGTTGCTGCCTCGAATACATTGCAAGGTTCACGTCACTCCTCCTTATGTGCCTCTGCTATGCCCTGCTCCTAGAACGCGCATCTTAATTTATTATTTTATGGGATTTTGCAAGTGAAACTAGGATGAGTTTGTACAAGACATGAGGCATCTGCAGCAGAAATTTCAGTCTTTTGCAGCTCTCATTCTGGTCTGCCAGAGCCCTCACTCCTGAGCAGTGATCACCAGTGAAATCATATGGAGCTTCCCTGCAGCACGTATAAGAACTATACCTGCCCTCGGCAGCAAACAGCTAAGGCACCAACTCCTTACAGGACGAGGAATATTTTGTGTGAAGGAGGAATAAACTCAACTATTCAAAGCCCTTGTAGGTGGGGCCTTGGAACTGTTTGATTTTTTTGTCCTTTTTTTAGAACAGTGATTTTTGAATTCACATTTCCTGTCCCGATTTCTAGCACTAGTCACTGCTTATGTAGGGCCTAGATCACCACTTACTAGAAAAGCTGCAGCAACCCCATTTGAGCATACTTCACCAAGATGAAAGTGTCATGCAAAAATCCTATATTCACTGTATTTATTAGAGATGAAATAAGGTCCATGCAACTTTTTTTTTTTTAATTAATCCTACCTTGAGCAGCTGCTTATCACCTGTTTCCTCCTAGCTAGGAAGATGTCATCCTAGGACGACATTTCACATGCTTCCTTTTTCTAACTTCCTTTCCCATCTCTATCTCAGGCCCTGCAAGCAGGCAGCAAAAGGAACCTCAGGCCTGCCAGCACATTGCTTTGACTTCTACCACTTCATAGTAGTAGCTCTTTCTTGGTAAAACTTCTCATGACATAAAAGTTCTTCTCTGCATATTCTCTCCCCAGAATAACAGCTACCTGAACGAAAAACCTCAATTAAAACAGAAAATCCCTCTTCCTTCCCCCAGGCTCCCCTTGGGGAGCACTGGTCTGGTTATTTACAATCTCCCCAATTCCCCTCAGCTATAGGTGTCTGTGTTCTTCAGTGGACATCACCTGTTTTCCCCCAACGTGTTGTTTAAAATGAGAGATTTTCTTTCTGTCTACTTTTCAGGAATGTTTAATGCTGCATGTGCTTCTGCAGACAGCAGTTTTGGGGTCCAGGCATGCTGAGAGGACTCTTCAAAGGGTTTTGCTCCCTTCCTGCATGTTCTTGAGGATAAGAACATGTTGCATGTCAAGAACGTGTTGCACTGTCAAGTGTTCACAAGCAATTGCTGCATGTGAAAAATAACATGAAGTGCACCAGTAAATTGAAGAGCAGGAGGGATAATTTCAGGCTCCATCTAGCAGTCTTTATACCAGCACTCACTGGGAGGAAGGACAGTCATACAGTTAAAATATGAGCTTTGTACTCAGCCTTCGGCTTTTCCATAGGCTTCCTATATAACTTCCAAGAAAATAATTTGGAGACAGTTGTTTTTGAAGGCCTTCAGGTAGGTAAAACGACAAGGAAATAGCTTTGGAAATCTGTCTCGCATTTTTGCCTCAGTTTACCACATGCAAAAACAAAGGTAATGATACTACTTATGCTATTCCACTTGTCCTGACTTCTCTCAGACATGAGGTGCAGGGCAAGGGGCACCTCAGAGCAGAGCTTCACCCCCAAAATAAAGCGTGGCCTCATCGGCTGAGCAGCTCTGTGGGGTCTGTGGCACTGGGCAGGCCAGGGCTGGGGCCTGGGGGAAGGCTGCGAGTGCCACCTGCACCATGGGCAGGGGCTGGTGTGATGCCTCATGCAGGGGACCAGTTCCCTGCAGGTCCTGACATGAGATAGGGAGCGCCCAGGGCAGGTCCTTGAGGTGTTTGTGAGTTTGGCCTTATTTAATTTGAAATCACTTGATGGTGTTCTTTGATGGGTGGGAGGGAGTTTGTGAAGCCTTGTGAAAAATCTGTACTAAAGTACTTTGGGTTAGTCATTTTAACTTATCAATTTATTGAGACTTTGGCATAAATTCTGCAGTAATTCTCCCCAAAGACTTCTGTGATTTGATCCTTTTTTTTTTTCAAAGAACTGTATACTTTAATTAATAGCTTTTATATTTTAGAGTAGCCAAAGGCACACTAATTTAACCAGAAAAATGTATATATTGACACACCTTTAAGGCAGTAAACTTTTCTGCATATTAATATTGAAAAGAACCTCATTAATTAGGCAGTCACACACACACAAATCTTCTGATAGAATAAGTGCATTGAAAGTTTTAGTCACTTGGGACAAGTTCTGCCTGGAGCAAAGCTGCAAAGTTAATGCTCTGTATTAGCTCTGGCAATCAACCCCCAAAATGGCTGCATCCCTCAAGGCCAGTCGTTCCATTTGATCAGGTTGCAAAGCAAATTAGCATTCCCTTTGCCCTGGCTATGATGCTTCCTATCCTTTTCATGAATGATTTATGGGTCTCCCTTGCTCAGGAAATGCTTGTTTTACTGCCTACCTTTTCCGTGATGTTTGCCCCAACGAAAGGTATGCCCTGCATTTCTGGTGCTAACTGGAACCTGTACAAGATGCTACCCTGTATCTTATGCTAAGAAGAAGTATTTGTTGTGTGGTACCAGGCGTTTGCTTTAGTGGGTACTGTATTTGTCATTCATCTTCCAAATTCTTGCTTATTTGTTTGAAAAACAACTCCCATTGGCATAAAACGGGTCTCACACTTCAAGGAAAGCTCTGCGTTTTCCGAAATGACAGCCAGATCCTGCAGGGATGATTTGCAGTAGCTCCCCTCATGGAGGAGACCTTGCAAAAACTCACAAAAAGCCCGAGATGAAGCAGGGGGTTCCATACGGGGAGTTTCTCACGTACTCAGAGCTGTCACATGGCGGCTGCAAGGCAGACGTACGCTCAAGTGGATCTTGCCCTTCTGGCCCCTCAGAGCCTAGCATTAGCCATGATGATTGGGGCATATTAGGGCTCTTGCAGCCTGAGCTTCTTTGCTGTGGAAACCGAGGCTCAAGGGGAGAGACAGGAAAGAGAGTCTCATACAGACCTGGTATCAAAAAATTCATGAACTAAGAAATTCCCCTTGGTTTTGTACTTTAGACGCAGCAAAAGAGCACCTGCTGGTGTAACAGCTGAACTAGTCTTTGTCTTGAAGGTTTTTCAACAGTTTCTATTTTTTTTTGTTTATTTTGAAGTTAGCTGTAGAAAAACATGTGTAAAAAAATAAGACTGAGATAATACTTTTGCCCTGTTCCTTCCCTCCAGGTCTTTGCACTGGTTTGAGAGAGGTGAAGTCCTCTCTACTCCCCCCCCTTTTCCTATTTCATGCAATATTTTACTGAAAAAAACAATTTCTGACTTTCAGGAAAACTCTCTTACAAAGTACAGAGGCATCAATCAATTTGGCTAAAACGTGAATCTTCCTTCCCTAATTTTCCTGAACTGAATGAGTCTGTTAGTCTTGGTTTAGTCCTTTCTTGCTCTTGTAATTGGTGACAAACGCATGGACAGTCAACTCTAATGAGCTCTACAAGCCTGTTATTCTGACCTGATTCATCATGTGCTTCGAGTAGAGAACTAAACTTCAGACAGGTACCCAAAATGAACATGAACTTTATCAGCTATAGCTTGACTGCAGTATATACTTACACTGATTTCCATGAGTTATTGCTTATTTTCATCTGTGCAATCAAGAGGAAAATCAGCTCTGTTTCTTCTGATGTCCACGTAACAGTGACATCAGAACCAGTCTCATTAGCACTCATGGGAGATGCTGGTACAGCCTGGGAAGAGAACATGCAGCTTCTGACTTCTTAAAATTTAATGACACAGTTTATAGGGCTTTGATCCTCTAAGTTATCTTTACTACAAGCAGGCTCATGAAAGTCAATGGAACCTATTTACAATCTAGAAAGTTAAACACAGGAATCAGTCTGTGCAAGATCTATAGCCAAGAAACCAATACTGCTTTGTACAAATGTCATAACATTTTCTAAAAGCTAATAAATGAGGAGATTGTATTTTTTTCACCAGATATTGAAAGGAATTGCCTCCTCTGTGCCCCTCAGAAGTGTCTCTCATGGTCTGGGAGGAGATTTCAGGCCTGAAATAAAATTATTCGGTACTTTGCGTTGTTCTGTACATCTCTCCTGGTAGCTGCACTTCTCTTTAAAATTCTTGAGGACCGTTCAATAATCCTATAGAATTGCTATAACTGTCAATGAAGTGCCTCAGGCCATTTTCTTAAGTTTTAGACATAGCTTAGCAGCAGCTTACTTGAGGGAAACCATGCAAGAAAGGAAGAAATATTCCCTGCCAGCTGGAGCTACGCTGTGGGCAGCTTTCTGTTGTGTGTGCGTGTCCACAGAAGAGCTGTTAAACAAGTCAAACCAGCATGCGGATCCCAATGCAACCAACAGGGTCTCTGTCCTGCAGACTTTTATAGATGAAGGAATGCTCTCTTCTCCTCTCCTCTCCTCTCCTCTCCTCTCCTCTCCTCTCCTCTCCTCTCCTCTCCTCTCCTCTCCTCTCCTCTCCTCTTCTCTTCTCTTCTCTTCTCTTCGAAATGTATGAGATTCTTTGTTCAGAAACACAGCGAATCCATTGAAACTTCCATACTGGCAGATGCCTGTCATGGAAAATTTCAGCCCGAACTTTTTAGGTTTGGCAAAGTTATGCATTGCTGGCGATGGGGTTTTAGCACAGCATTTGGTTATTTACCAATGGGCGGTGTTACCAGCATTGCCTATAAATACATGCTGTTGTGCTGTGAGGTATCACAAAACATCATCAAAACCAAGCTGCTGTTGTCAACATTGACAGACAGGAGTGGTGTCACCAGCCTGCACTACTTTGCCAGGATGAGGTAGGACTGCTCTCATCCTGGAGGAAGAGTCTGAGTGTCCTACCAGCTTAGCAGAAGACACTGAAACAGCCCAGGCTTTCCTGGAGCAAAGCCCTGGAAGCACACGGGCTGAAACCAAGGAGTAGTGCAATGTGCCTGTACTCACCAGGGCCTTATCCCCGAGCCTAGTGAGCTCACTCCTTTTAGTTTGTCTCCAGAACAAACCCCGATTCTTTCCACAAATGACACACCAAATCAACTGGTTAAAAAGGTCTCATTTGGAAGCTAAAACTCCAGGAGCAATAGGTTCTATTGGCAGTTTTATTTTGTTCGTTACTGACAAAAAATACTTTCCCGGCGCCTGACAAGATAAAAAAATGAATAATTGTCTGAGAGCTGGGTGGTTCTCCAGATTCTTTGCTCAGTTACTAACCCCAAGCTAATGATAAATGCATCAGCCCTGCTGCTTTGGGTGTCTGCTAGTCTGTGCCCCTGCCTGCTACATGCCTGTCCTTGCTTGCCCTCATGCCTGTAAGAAAGGCACAGCTCTCGGCAGAGGCATAGGGCCAGCCTTTCCGTATGGGGCACATGGCCTGCCCTCAGTGCACCTGCAGAAGAAAGAGGCTTTTCTTGATCTAGGTAAGGCACGTGGCTTACCGCACGAAGATGAAAGAAAAAAACTTGTCCTGATTTCCTTGAAACTTGGCATTGAGTAGTTTTAAGCACAGGGCATCACACTGCATTGATGTGGAGTTACCAAGTTGCTGGTGGACAGAGGAGCTCTGGATACAGCTGGAGAAGAACAGGCAAGCAACAGAAAGCTGAAAATCATCTGTGGGAACAGGGAAGCGCCAGTGAGCACTGCCCAAGAAGTTGTACTCCCAAGAGTGTTCTTACCAACTTCCTTCTACTGAAAAGTTTTCTTTGCCACGGTCGGCTGGATGATGCTGTCTCTAGACCTGCAGAGCAGTTTGCCTGGCTTGGCTGGGCAAGGGGACATGGAGCTGTGTCCTGCTGCTCGCCAGGAAAGCACTAAGCACCAGCTAGGGAAGGAGGGACAATCATAGAATCATAGAATGCTTAAGGTTGGAAGGGACCTCTAGAGGTCATCTAGTCCAACCCCCCTGCAAATCGCAAGGGACTCACCTTGTCCCCCTCCAAAACGCCCTGGTGAGTCTGCAGTAATTTGTCCTGCTGACTGCCAAGCATCACTGCATCACCCCTCAGAAGCCCCCTGAGCATGGTGTGTATAACCTGGCCCTTGGCATCTCCCGACTCCTGGCACTGCTGCAGGCTGGGGCTCCTCAGCTCTAGGGGCGCTAGTGCAACAACTTGGTTTCAGAGCAGGGTGAACAGAAAATCACAACCATTTCCCCACAAAGAAACAAAACATGTCAGCTCCTTCCTTTCCTCTTTTGAGGAGGAGGGGAAAACTTTCCAGCTGTTTGCTTAAAAACAGATAAACCCCAAAGCAGAAAACATCAAAATTCTGGCCATTTCCAGTGTTTTCAAATTATTCTTTCAGTTTGGGGATTACTTTTTGATGTTGCTGAAAATCAAACTGTTTAGTTATTTGCTTATTTAATAGTTTGAGCAAAACACATGGAAAAGACTTGGCTTCATCTGAATGTGGTTTGGGAACATTTTAAAATTCTCAAATATTTTGCAGGAGGAGAAATCCCTTTCTACCCAACTCAGCCATCTGTCTGTTATCATAATACTCACTTTGCTTGCTTATTTTATCCTTTTCATTTTTACATTTGCACTAGTTATGAACTTCTATGGACAGGGGCTTTACCTCCCTCTACAATTGTTCAGCAGCCTGCATATTTATAATATTATTTTAGCACAGATAAGAAATAATGCTAATGGATTTGAAAATGTATATTTAAGTCCAAGGGCTATTTGCGATTCCCCATTCAATTTCATAGAATAATTACTATTAAAATCTACACAGACTTGCAATTTTCAGTCTTTACTGTGGATTTTTCCCCTAGGCTTCAGTCAAAATGCTAAATATTTTTTTTTCTAGAAGTTTTTAGAAGCGTTTTTCTTGATCATCCCTCAGGACATAAGAATGCATTGGCCTCGATTCTTTGGCTTGTAGAAGTGGATAGAAAAACTCTTGAAAAGCTGGGATCATTGGCTGTGGCTTAAAATGTTCTGAGGTTCCATTTAGACATCCAGAATTTACTCAAAGTGCTCAAGCCTAGAAATACAAGTTTTTCTCCCTCGGGAAGATGGAGTTCCTAGCAGCACTTCCTGGCTGCTGCTCGTGGTAATGTTGCTGGGACAATAATCATTGTTGGAGTGTTTTGATGCTTCTCCTTCTGGCCCTTGGTGAAAAGAAGGAAGTAGTGAAGTGCCTGAAAACATAATTAATACCAGTAAAACTTCGATCATTACTTTTATTAATGTATCTGAAAATGTTTCAACTATGTCACTTAATTATACTTCCCAGAGTGTCTTAATATTGCTGCTTTATTATGGGTGGAGCAGATTGTACCACCTCTGGTGACAGCAGCCTGACACTTTGTGTGACAAACAAGCATATTTAAGGTAATTGAGCTACCCTAGATTGCAGGATGGTCAGTGGTGGAACCTGCAGCAGAAACCAGACTTCACAGCTTCAACTTGCTGTCCCCTGTTGTAGATAATATTTTAGCAGATAAATATAGTTTTTAAGAAAATCGAATGCCAGGCTGGATTCCAGTTTGCTAACATTTTCATGTGACTTGGGTAACCAGGTTGTTAATTACCCAATTAAAATACCACATTGCAGCACACTGGAGATGACAGATTTGCAGTGTCTCTGTGTGGCTACTGTTACATGACTATCAGTCTCTCCATAATCTGCTAACCAATTTCTACCCATTTGACATTATGCTCAAAAATATCAAGCTTTCATGACAGTAAGTGACTAGGCTGAGGAAAGCGATTTGTGTCTGTGCTCCTACTAATGCTGTTGCACGAGCTCATCTCATATGAAACATCAGAAAACTGACTCACTCATGAGCTCTACAACCAACAGCATCGCTGGTTCTGCCACTCACAGGATGCTGTTTCTCACCATGAATCATCTCACTCATGTACTCCTTCACACACAGGCACTTTCCCTCCTCTCACTGCAAGCCCTACTTTGCTGCAACTGCACAGATACCCTCCTGATCTCTTTCTTGCGGTGTCTTGTTTATCACTGAGTAACAGGCCTCACCCCTTACTTTGTCCCCTGCTCTGATTTTATGTCATCCAGCTCTTTCTAAATCCCCTTCATTAAATTATTAATTGCTCTTAGGTGATTCACTGTGCCTGCGTTACTTTTTTTTTTTGGGTCCAATTTAAGTTTTGCCAGCAAATGTCTCTAGAATATGGTCACTGTCACTTAAACGCTCTCTTGTTCGTATACATTATTGCTTGATCTTAATTTCACTTTTCTGCAATTTTGCCTCTGTGTATGTAGTCTTTTTCTGAAGGCCTTTGCAGAATCTCTGTTTACAGTCTGCTGATTTGGAAATCACCTTTTCCTCAGCACATAAAAAAAAAAAAAAAGGATCAGCAAGATACAAGGCAAAAATTACATCAGCCTTCCACTTCCGCTGGGATGATTTCTAGCACATTCCTCCTACCAGTTCGTTCTTTTCCACCGTTTTTCTTTTTTTTCCTCTGGTAGAAATGGTCCAGAGGACAAAGGTGAGAGCTGGTTCATGTCCAAAACTCCCAAAAGTGTGGAGATGTGGGTCAGACCAAGACACAGGGGTTAAATCTGCTATAGGGATCTCTGATTTAATTTTCCCCAGAGCTGGGGTAATGTTTCCTCTTATTTTGTTTCCTCTCAAGGTTTTATCCTGCAGTTTGAGGCAAAATCATTCTGAAGTCTCCCACGCCCTCCTTGTCATCTTTGCTCTGTGCCATCTCAACTGTTTCAAACCTTTCATTACTCAAAATCCCACTTCCACCTTTTGTATTCTCTCACCTCTTTTGCACATGTCTGTGGCCTTCAGCCCCTCTGGCTTTCATTCCTCACTAGACTTTGGTTAGGTCTGATGTTGAAATCTCCTCTGTGTGCAGACGCTGCTAGTTCCCCTTTCCAGGTTGTCATGGTTCTCGTGTTGTTGTAAGAAAACAACTGATCGTGTTCCTACCGCAAATCACTGCGAGACCATTTAGGGCAGTTCGGCGTCCTTATCTGAGATCAGATCAAGGCCAGAACTCACAGACCTGTGCCACAAACTCTGGGGAGCCTGGATCCAATTCTGCATATCATGGCAAGACTGAGAAGCACCAGACATGCACATTTTTTGCTCCACCACTTCTATCCCCAGTGTATACAGTCATATTAAAGAACTTCTCACCAGCCTGCAACTAAGATCTTAATTAAAACCATTAGCATGTCAGAGGAAAAGAGCAGATGACAATGAAAGCTCCCACTAATAGTCTAAGTCTCTTGAATAACAGTAGATTTTTAGGTTAAAAGAACTAAATATGTCTTCCTAGGCAGTAGACAGCTCCCTGTGCTACAGAAGAAGAACACCTTACAGTACCTTCTCCTCGGACCTTGGAGAAAAATCTCCTCCTGACTCTAAAGGGAAGAATCAGCTTAACCTTACACCCAGGGGACAAGATACACAAACACAGAGAGAAACCAGGGAAATTTAAAAATATGCTTCTTTGGGTATCGAGTCTTTTCACAAATTTGCAGAAAAGAGGCCTCAAGAGAAGATGAGATTTTCATGTCCTAAGTGCCTAAACCTTAATATTCATTTCTCCTTGTCACCATTCTCCAAGGACAGCACTGGTTAGTTAGCTGCTTTTTCATGCAGCTAACTCGTCTTCTGCTCCATCTGCCCTGGGACCTCCAGGATTGCTCATTTTCCCCTGCAGCTGGTTCTTCTGCCTGTGTTCTCGGGAGCTCAGAGCACACAGCTCCTCATTATCTTCTGTAAACTTGTGATTTAGCTGTGGTGGTGTTCCTGTTGCAACATCACACTGCAATCTTCCATAGCAGGGTCTCCAAAGAGCTGCATGATTATAATACAAATGTTTAAAGGGTGGTGTAAATCTGAAGGTGCAACGCTGGGCTGGGTTTGGCAGCCTCACAAGTAGCAGGCTTGGGTGGGTGCGGATTTCTGCCTGAATAATTAATATATCCCTAGAAGCATTATTTAAAGCTTAGGTGTCAGACTTGATTTAGTTGATTTTTAATATTTCCTGTAATTTACAGATCTCATTATTACCCAGTTATTGTTTCCTATCCTCTCTGGAAAGTTACTACCTTCCACTCACTGGAAAGTTGTGGCCCTGTGAACATGTTAAATCTCTCATCCCATTCCAGAGTATTTCCAACCCTCCAGCGAAATGTTTGTAATCTTGTCACTCCGTGTGTTTTATCTTCCAATAGCCAGCTAAGGTGAATAAACTTGCCTTGTAACAGCTCTTTATTAAGGGAAAATTGCATATGACCCACCCATCGAAACAGGGAGTAACTGTAACGTTATAGACACACTTAAAATGCAGGCCCCAGATTTCAGTGACCTGGGACTCTGCTAAGCCATTTCCATTCCAGCCACTGCTCCTGCAACTACAAGTTATCCAAGCAGGGTGGGAAGTGTGAAGGAAGGGGAGATGGGAGAGCTGAATAAATACTGCAGGCCCAGAGACTGCTATAAGCATCAACATTTTGTAATGAGTTAAAACAGCAAGAAAGAAAATAAAGCAAAGTGTGCAGGAAGCAGGTTTCTTGTGGCAGCCAAGTGATACTCCAAAGTTTGGAGAAGTGCATGTGGACTATGTGGAGCTTCATGTGAAATTACAAGGGATGTGTCCATTTACCACACCTGAGAATGCAGTTATGATTAGCAAAATGAAAATATGGGGCTGGAATTTTCTAAGTACAAAAAAATGCATCCTAAAATGCATGTTTAGGAAAGGGATATCAAATCAGTGGCTCCTGACATCTTGCCAAGAATGGTAGACTTTTGTCACAGCACAAATTTGCCAATTCCCTTAAGATACTGTTGCTCATACGCAAACAGGCATGAGGTGATCTCTGCTTCTCTGGCACTGTGACTGCTTTCTGCAGACTTTGCCCTGTAAAAATAAACCGAATGAAGTATTTCCCTTTGGAGTTTCTCACTCAGGAAACACCTATGCCCAAAGCTTTCACTGGTGTAAATCTGCAAAGCTCCTTTGACTTCAGTAATGTGATGCCAAGTTCCACCATATCAGAATCTGACTTTTTTTTTTTTTTTTTTTCCCTGAGCTTGTAAATTCTGTTTTTGGACCAATTGTTAAGTACTAATCCTCCAATTTGCACATGGAGACAGTCTGAGTACTCCCGTGTGAGTTTTGGCCTGAGCAAAACCGTAGCCAACACAAAGTGAGTGGGCAAGCATCTAGGTGTGTAATTCAAAAATGCAAACGTGGAGGCCGAGTTTAGATTTCCCCAAAATGTGGCCCTTTAATTTTTTTTTTTTTTTTTTGCAAACTCCTCACACATGCAAACCACACACAAGTCCCTCTGAGCCCACACTTGCAAAAACAGCTGTAAGAGAATGGAAGACAATGAGGTGTAGTGTAGAAGAGCAGTCGGTCAGGTCTTCCCCGGCGTTCCTCACCTGGGGCCAGCACATGCAAGGAGTCTGTCACGCTGTCGGGAAGCACAGGGAAAACGCACACCCACGTCAACTGCTCACACAAATCCCTCAAATCTCCCAGCAACTTCCATGGTTTCAGCGTGGCACTTCGTTTTCCACCACCTTCTTCCCCATTCCAAAACAAGGGTCACACTGAAGTTTTAAGGGGAAAAAGTAGATTTTTTTTTTCTGGGTATTCTTCATCCTCACTGGATTCTCCCAGAGAAAGAAAAAGTCATTTCTACCAGGAGAGACTAAGTCTAAAAATGTCAAAAATGGAGCCTAAATGGACACTCATGCATAGATACCTGCTGGTGCGGCCAGGGGAGGCTATACCAGTCCTGAAGAAGAAGGAAGGTTCCTAGCCAGGAACTTGAAAACCTGAGACATTCAGATCTTCCCTTAAAAAAAAAAAAAAAAAAAAAAAGTTCAGGGCTTTTACTTTAATTATTTGACTCATTTCTCAGAATAGCTGTGCAAACTACTTAGAATAAACTGAATTCTCAGCAGGCTTGTTAAGAGTTAGATGTGTCCAGCAAAGACGTCTTTGGCTGACTCCACCTGGGAGCCCTCTCGCTGACCTCGGTGAGCTGGCCAGCATGAGGAGGCTCACCCCTGCAGTTACTTGCAATATTTTATTTACTATGGTAGTGATGCCATGACACAAAGAATCAGGAACCGTGAAATAAATACCTGTGAGTTTGGGTGTGCCTGCAAAGCACTTATAAATGCTCTGAAAACAGGATAAAAGGAGGCAGAACTCATTGCCCAATTGGTCCTGCTTCTCCATACAAAAGAGTCCATGGCGAGTCAAGCGCGGCTTTCCTGCTGTTGCTTCCATCTCTCCTCTTCTGTGTGGCCCGGGATCACCACATGCCCAGGGGCTGCAGCCGGTTTTCATCTTCTACGTGTGAATGAACAGCGATGAAGCTGCACGAGCCACATCAGTGGTGACCGCAGCGGGAGTCAGCCAAGGAGAGAGGTGACAGGGGACACATCCCTATTCCTGCGCCACTGGCAGAGCACAGAGGTGGTTTGCAACTCCCGGCCTACCAGGATTGGGATCAGCGCAAGGAGTGGATTTGCTGAGAGCTACCGGAAAAGCAGGATGTATCTGAGCCCCCCAGGCTCAGCTGGGACGGCCACACAGGCTGCACGCCATGGCTCTGCACCCGGCAGCTTCACCCAGGGTTGAGTTAGTTCATTAATTCCCAAGGATTTATGATGCTCAACCTTCACGGACTTAACACAACATCAGGAGGTGCTTCGGCACATTCAAGGAGTACTAACAAGGGACTAACTGCCTGATAGAGAGAGTTAAATCTAAAGTCAAATTTCTTCATTCGGCCCCTTACAGTGCAGTCTGACTTGCCAGAACGAAGAGGGCTACAAGATGGTCACTCTTTTGTTAGAGAGGTTCCCCCAAAGAGTTTTCTCTTTTGCTGCTCGTGCCTTTCTGCCTTCCAGCCAGTGCAATCTCTCCAATACCTGCCATTGAAACCAGTTAGAGTCACGGTGCATGTGTTAGGAGAGACCCAAGAGCCCCTGTTGTTTTTCATTCTCTCTCCCTTGTTTTTTTTTTATTATTTATTTTGGTATTACATATTTAATTGCATCTTAAAAACCTCGTCCTAACACCAAGCTAAAGCAAGGACCTCACTGAGAGGGAATCAGGTCTATTGGAGGACTTGTGTTGACTTTAGAAAGCCTCGGTCAGGTCACAAGGACCTAAAGCCTTTTTGACTGGGTGGCCAAGGTAAAAGTGGTTCGAGTGAAAGGGAGGTCGGAGAAGGTTTCAAGAAAGAAAAAAAATGGCTAAAGGTCGGCTTGAAGGAAAGGACGATGATTTTTGTGCCACCTCATGCGGTTGTTTAACAAAATTATTAATAACATAAAAATAGAAAAGAAGCTGGGATGGGCAAAGCCAAACAAGAGGACCTGCCTGAATTCCCAGTCGGGTTTTACACACCCCAGTGGCGATGATTCACTGTCTGGTTTTCACTTTGTTCCATTCCTTCGGCAGTCGGCAGCTTCCTAATGCTTGGGGAGCTCTGCCTGTCTTTTCACTTTTCCTGACCCTTTTGCTCATTTCTCTGGGTATTTTCTCAGCAATGACAAAAACTCCAGAGAATCTGGCCTCTGCTTTTTCTCTGTTATTTAAATTAATTTTATTGATTTACATTAGAAATCACCTAAGTGCTTTAAGAGCATGAATGAGTAAAGAAGACATTACGATTTTGTCAGATCTCTCCTTACCAATAACAGGCCCTTTATTTTGCAAAGCTTGTCAAAACTGTCCTTGTGGAAAGCAATATGTCACAAAATGAAATCAACCCCCTTTATTCCTTTCCTTTTTCCTTTACTTTTTCCTTCCCTCTTCCTTCCCCTTTTCCTTCCCTTTTTCCTTTCCTTTCCTTTCCTTTCCTTTCCTTTCCTTTCCTTTCCTTTCCTTTCCTTTTTTTTTCCCAGACACTGCCAGGTGAATAAAGAGGCAAGACAAAGCCTATATGTGTTCCTTCTGCTTATTTGTATCATTATTCTGTGGTTCTAGCCCAGGTTGCAAGGTGGGCAGGAGGCAGGGCAGGGTGGATGCCTGGCAGGGTGGGCTCCCGTGTCACCCCTCGTGCATCTGCTCGGGTGCCCCTGAGCCAAGGGCGAAGGAGCAGGTTTGTCCCTGGTAAATCACTACTGGACTGCCAAGAAACTGCAACATACTTCCCAATAAGAGATATTTTACCAGTAATGATTTTTCTTTCGTTTGAAACAGCCCATTATTGGATTTTCCTTTTTTCCCTAAAAAGAGGCAGAGAAGCTCTTCCTCCCATCTCACTCATTTTTTTTTTCAGTAGAAAGTTAAAATTTCCTCCTTCCTTCATTCCTTTCCTTCCTTCCTTCCTTCCTTCCTGCCTGCCTGCCTGCCTGCCTGCCTGCCTGCCTGCCTTTCTTCCTTAATGTACTTCTTGTTGAAGGTCAGTGAAACAATCTCCAAATTTCCAAGAAGTATTTCTCGTGCTGCAGGATAGCTACTGGCCGTGGGATTAGTAGATGCCTTTTGCCCTATTCATCTGAAAGCAGCTTTTTCAGTCTGCTTCTTCAGTGCATTTCAGGTGTGATCTCAGCTCAACGACAGCCACATCTTGCCAGCTTCCTGAGAGGGACAGTATCTAGCTAAGACTTTCTGTTTCAAGTGGGAATAATAATAACACATTTTCTTCTCATCTGAAGCTCTATTTCTTTCAGATCTTGGCAGGCAATGACTTGGAATATTTATCACTGTCTTTAATTTCTTTCGGGACACCCCCCTTATTTTTATTTTATACATGGCTTAATGGAAGCGTCTCCCAGTCTCAGAGAAAGAAAATTAATTTGTTTTCTCTTGATAGCAAAGTATTTGTTTTCACCACCAGGCTGGCATCCAGAGGATGTTCACCCTGGGCAGTGGCCTGGACCTGTTGCCTCGCAGGGCTGTCTTTGGGAATACGGCTGGGTGAATAATTTGTTTTTTGGTTTGGCTGCTGAAACTGAGAGGCAAGGGAAAATTTAGTAAGATTCAGACCTCCTTGCATGCACATATGCATATATTTATTTTTGCTTTGTTTTAACTAGGCAGGACAATAGACAGCTTTGCTGCTGTAAGCCTCACACGTGTTTTGCTTCTGTGTTCTTGTATTTCGTACCCAATGCTGAGCTCTAAGCTGTAAGATATGACTGGCGCAGGAGGAACATCCTGCCATGATCCTGAGCAGACGTAAGACCATGGGAACAGAAAGGCAGCTCAGATCAACTTTCCCTCACCCCGCTTGGTCCTGCAGTGAGGCATGTCCAGGCCTGGCGCTGTGGTCCGGGCTAATTAGCAGCTGCAGGTGTAGGGGTGATTTATGCAGGTAAAGGGCAACATCCACGCGAACCGGGCCGACAGGAAAGTTCTTCGAGTTCTGTGCAAATAGAGCCAGGAGGAGCCTCAGAGCAGCAGGCAGAGGCCTCCAAACTGTTTCACTTCCTCTGGAGATGGGAGCTGCGAAGCATCTGCTGCCAGTGACCTGCTTTACCATTATGAACTGAACTTGCTATCTGACCCCAATTGCAAAGGTTAGGAAGGGCCTGTCTAACTCTTGGCTTGTGTATTCTTCTATTATTACTAGAACTTAGGTATTTAACAAGTAAATAGGCTGCCAAAGGTGCTTTTCTTGCTGCTGTAAGTAACATGGCCTGACAAACGTTCTGCAACACCTTGTGCACTACCTCGCTGCTGTTGCTGCAGGAGATGCTGCTGAAACACACATCATTTTTCACTCTTCCAGATCTTTCATAGAGGTGAGGTGCCTTGGAACCATCTGCAATAGGAAGCTGCACTGCTGGAGCAACTAGGGAATGTAGGTCAGGAGAGGATCGTGGGTTCACCGAGTTCAATCTGCCACTACGATGCAACATTGCTGTTTGCAAATCCTACAGTTTGCTCAAACTTTGTCTTAAAAGTAGCTTCTTTACTTTCAGGATGAAGCAAAGACTATTTCAGAACTTCCCTACGCTGACTCCTAGTAGTTTTTTCCCCATCAATTTTTAGCTTAACAGTGTCCAGTTTATTTCCTTGTACTTTGGGTTTGGTTATTTTTCACTTTATGCATTACCCTCACTCTCAAAGGACTTTTTCCTCCTCACAGCCCATTTTTGCTAGGCCAAGCACAAGCTGAGCTCTGCTGGTATCTCTGTGCAGAGCGGGTTCCCCGAGCTCCTTGGCTCTGCCCTGCATCACTCGCAGCAGAAATGAGGGCAGAGTTACAGAGATCTCAGCCATGCCCTGTGCTATGCCACTTATCATTTCTGAGCAACCATCAGTGGGGTTTGAGACTGATCTTGCCTTTTGCAACTCCCTGAGCTCTTCCTTGGGCCACAGCTCAAAGTCACCCAAGACAAGAATATTGAGAGCCAGGTGCATGTGACTTCATGGTGACCAGCTGCTTCTACAGCTGGGCCACCAAGATGGGCATGCCTGGTGGAAGTTCAACCCTTCTGCCTCCTGGAGCAACAGAAATTTTCTAGGGATCAGCTCCGTCCGCTTTGGTCATTCCATAAGCCAGTGGGAATCCTCCAGGGAGGAAAAAAGAAGCTCTATTCATGCCCTTTTTGGGATAGATGATACCTGGAATTAGGTTTAAAGTTTTTCTCTTCAAACAAATTTGAATTCCAAGACACTTTCAATGCAAACTCTTCTGACACTGAATTAGAAAGCAAAGTTAAACCAAACTGAAGCTTCCTCAGCTGGCATTAGACAAGCCT
The DNA here is from genome assembly GCF_000705375.1 of Tinamus guttatus. Next base: position 112,771 of record NW_010588942.1, on the reverse strand, counting down.
AGACTGAGTTTCTTTCTGAGACAAATAGGGTTTGCTGTTTCACTAAATCTATAGGACTCTATTTTGAAGTGCCACCTACCTTAGACTTGCTAAGGAATAGCATGGCATTTTCAAAACAGAGTGGCTGACTTCTTACTTTGTAAAGTGATTTACAGCCAAACTGCCTTGTCTGGGTTATACAGGGTCATTGAGTGTCTGAATACCAGACAGATGAGATACACATGTATTATCTACAAATTTTCTACCATCCCTTCTGTGTAAGGTATATTTTTCACTTCAGGACTTACCCTCTCCTTGCATCAGCTTGGAGAAATTCAGCACACGGTGAGTCAAAACTCAGGTGAGCACTAGCAGAGATCACCCAGGGAGGGTTGGCAGAGATCACCCAGGAGGGTGTGGAATTTGCATCCTTGGACATTTCTGAGAGCAGGTTAGGCAAACTGGGAATACTGCAGGTAGATCCTGCCTTAGGGAATGGTGGTGGACTACATGACCTCTCCAGGTCGCTTCCAGACTATTTTCCACAACTCTAAGACTAGAGTTATACCAGGAAAAGGAATTTGACTCTGTGCATTTAGTTACTCAGTGAGATCCAAATTAAACACATGCGATCACATATTCAGTGAAGCAAACAAGCACAGAGGAGGGTGCCCTGAAGGAAGTTTTTCTTGGGCATAGAGCAATATCCATATGCAGCCCCAGCAAAACTCTCCCGCTGTGGACACGACAGCATCACTAACACTCAGAAGCACCATCCACAGATGCTTAGACAACCCCCCTATCTGCCAATAATGGGCTGAAGTGGGTCCTGTGGCAATTATAGGGTTCAGCTCACAACCTGTCCCAGAAAGAACCCTATTTTTTTCACAGACCCAGTAAGGCTTGTTCCCTTCCTGCTAAGTACTGAAACATATATTTCAGAATGAACCCTCAGGCTAACAGTAAGCTCATTGACTCGTAGGCTTTTCAGATCAGAAGGTGCTATTATGCTCACCCTGCCTGCCCCCTTGCAGAGACAGGAGGACCTCACCCAGGTATGTCTACACAAAGTCATTAACTCGTGCCTTATCCAGAGCAAAACCAGGTTCAGCTCTCACCTAACCTGGAGAGTGGAAGCAAGAAGGTGGCACAGCCATGTGGCCAGTCCCATGTTGTCTAATGAGAAGTGCATATAATGCACAAATTGTACCAAGGAGACTAATATACCAATACTTTCCCCATTGAATCTACACCTGACGGTCCCATATCCTTTAGAGAGAGAGATTCAGTCCTGAGGAAGCCATGACCTGCTCAGCTTAGTTATTCTAATAGCTATTTACCTCTGCTGTACATTTGCACTTGACTTACAGTTTGATTTCTCCAGACTGTCTTATGCCCTCAGTAACACTCTTAGCTCTTATCCAGTACTCTTTATCAGGTGAGCTGGTTGTGATCTTCCAATAAGGTCAATGTTTTTACAACTCCCCACTTGCCATCTCCACTCTGGGAAAACTGGGGCACAAAATAATTTAACATTAGAGTTATTATTATGGATTTACTTTCCTAAAAGAATAAAGGACTACAAAAACGCTTTTCCTGTTCTCTTGATTGCACACAAACTGGCAATAAGGCTATATGCAAAGTTGTTTTTCTAAAAAAAAAAACATTTCTTGTCATCAATAATACTGTAAAAGCTGCACTTTGGAAGATAATACTCCATAAATCTGAACCATTCACTTCCGCTTCTGGCTCTGTCTCTTTTTTTTTTCTTTGAAAAGTTTTGTGATAATGGAGAAATAAAGCCTACAAACTCAAATCAATCTAGTCTCCAGCCAGCTCTCAATACTTGTGGTTAAATCAATATGAAACAATACCATCAAAAGGCAGAAAGAGGTAATGATACTCCACAACAGAGGCAAGAGAGAGGTAACTGCAGGCCCTGTGGAGCTGTAATGTTGGATAGTGGATTAGTCAGAAAGAGGCACAAGTTGCTAAACAGAGCAGCCCCCACCCCCTTCAGTATACTAATTAATCAGGCACAAAAGCTCATCAAGGAGCAGTCCAGCAATGAGAATCAGACAGCAACAAGGTTATTCTGAAGGTTAAAGACACAGAACCTTCTTTTATTACCTAAAAAATTAAAGAGAATCCCTCCTGCCATACTCCACTGATACACCACTCACAATAGACAGGGGAGGCAAGATTGACAGCTGTCACTGAGGCCTTAAATCTTCCCTGAAAGAAAAAGTGAATGACAAGGGATAGCACTGAAGATGCTTCATCAGATGTGCTTTTCATTCCCCTGTCCTTAGTTCTTCAGCCTGGAGCTGTGACCTCGTCTGCATCCATAGCTCTTGGTTTATTTCTTGGCTGTTGCCCTTTCGTTTGAGTCAGAGAAGCTCAATGCCCCAGGTAGGCACTACATTAAGTCTCTCTGCACCCAGAAGCATTCAGAGCACATGAGCTTGGTGGGAGCATCCAGTTGCAGAAGTTTCATCCATTCCTGTGACAGCTGGCATGCACCTCAAAACCAGCCTTTGCTGAAGGTGCTGAACGCCAGGGAAGGGAGACTTGCCTGGAGTTTTGAGAAGCATTGACAAACGCTTGGACAAAGAACACACATCAAAGGCCATAGTGTTTTCTAGGTCTCTACAGCAACAAACTGTTATGATTTTTTTTCCTTAGGCCACCCAAAAATGGTCCATGGCCATACAGGACCACTAGGTTTTTGTCTGCATTAGGGGTGATGTACACTACTGCCCTCTACTGCATGACCACTTCGATTTAGCTGTGTGTTACGCATTAGACAACCATCGATGATGAATTTTCTTTACTCAAATAGGACATCTGCTTTTGCAGGGAATCTATACTTGGTCCTTGCAGCCCTTGTGAAGTTCTGATGACCACGTTATGCAGCTAAGAAGCAACCATGACACATTAGCTACTGAGATATGATAGCCTTCTGCAGCTAAGCTCTATAAATACAAACAACAAATAGCCATTCGGATGCTTTTTTTTTTTTTCCTTTTTTTTTTTCTTTTTTTTGGTATAGCTGTCATCGGTCTCCTACAATTATATTAAAAGAGACTTTATTAGATCTTTGAGACTTAAGTTTGTGAAATTGATCTAAGGTATCTGTGGAGCCATACTGCTTAGTCCTATATTATATATTTTTCTTTAGTCACCTGGTAGGTAAAAACATGTTTTTTAGTACCAAATTGACAGTTACAGAATGATTCAATCATCATTGCCACCTAAATACTATGTCCAAAAAATGCTGGTTGTCATATCTTCATATTACCCCAACTCATTGCAACTACTTGTGGCAGAATGGGCAGTCTCCGAGCACAGCTAAGAGCTACATTAACCAGGACACTCATCTCACTGTCTGTGACTGTGAGGAAGCCCAGAGATCATTCCTGGCTCTGCCGGGTGGTCTACTTAGTTACTTGTAACCAGAACTGCAAAGAATCAGTCAGATTAAACTATATAGTCTTTTCAGAACCTGAGTCTCTTAACCTATCTTCACTTCAAAAGTATGAACAATATTATTTCCTTTCTCTCAGCCTCCGTCATACTCTATCATATTTTTTTTCAGGTCTTGGATAATGGATTATTAAACATGATTAATGCCCTTAGCCTAGAGGGATGTTGGTTTCAGGTAGTAATAGAAGCAATAGTGGTCTTAATGGAATTGGTGCTGGAGAAGTGCCACTGTTTTGCTGCCCTGTGTTTTTGGAAAGCTAACCAGCGTGCAAAGCTGCATTCTGTAATACTTTACTGTTCTAGACCACATTTGACCAAAGCAAGTATCACTTCTTGAGAAAAAAAAAAGATGACCTCAGTTTGATGGCTGCTGTCAGCAGATAGGGAAGAAGAGGCCAGAAAGACAAAACCAAAATATAAAGAGGCAGAAGACAGAGTGGTCTGTATGCTGTAGGAAATGTGGGGAAGAGAAAGGGGAAGTGTTAATCAAAGGAAATGCAAATCAGATCTGAAATACATAGCACAAAAAAGGTAACTTGGCAGTCACTATGATTCATGAACAGAGAATGAGACAGACATGAAGAGCTCAGAAGTGTTTACAGAAGGTTAAGTACTAGGACTTTTGTACTCCGTGTATTATCTATGCAATGCAAAATGTTTTTACAGCCCTAAACTTTTTTATTCACAATTAGTTGTGGAGGACCTTGTAGTCCTCCTTTTTCTTCCACTCCTAACTGGGTTTCTCTCAAACAGAAATTAATACCCAAACTGAATCAGGTTGGAGCTTTTCAATGCAGAGGAAAGACTGTTGGGAATAAACACACATTCATTCCAGCTAAAGAAGAAGGGAAGCTCAGCTGAGGCACACTGGAATTTGCCTCTTTAGTAAGTGCTATTGGGTCCTTTGTAGGAGGAGCCCAAGGACATCTTGTCTGCCCTACAGCCATCATATGCCAGGACTGCAGGGCATAGCGCTGAATGCCAGAGCTCAGCAGCAGAGGATACACCCAGGATTCCTCCTCTCTCTGAGCCCAGTCTCACCCATAACTACCCTCAAAGATGCTTCCACAGGTAAGCAAAGTGCAAGGGAGGAGAACGTGGCCTCAGGTGCCACTTTGAGGTTGCTTTTGCAGAACACTGGAGTGGCAGACAGTGGATCCTTACTGGAATATGGGAAAGTCTTGCACCAAGCATCTAAATCTGGTTCTATTAGGTCAAAAAGAGTTTCAACAAGTGCATCTGAGAAGCAGTTTCTATTCCACGAGAAGTGAAAATTGAGCTTACATATAATTAGGTGTTGATCTGTGTTTTCAAGATCTGGAGACCTACCTGTTTGTTAGGCAGGAGTTTAAACACTTGGAAAGAAATACTCACAAAATATCTTGTACATTGGATAGAGAAATTTAGTCATCAAAGACAAAGTCTTGTCCAAAGTACCAGAAAGAATCCAAAAGGTATTGATATACCTGGGACATGTTGACTAGGTTCCAAACATATATCCATATATTAAGCCATCACTGGCATGAGGAAGAAGGAAAAGAAGAAACTTGAGAGCAGAACAACCATCTCAGCATCAAAGTTGTAGCTAAGAAAGCAGTGCCAAGATCTGGTTTTCATCCTGTGAGTTTGTCTTGGTATTAAAATGATGATGAATGAGGGTCGTGATGCCAAGGATTTGCAGCTGATAAGTGTCTTCATGCTAACTAACCCATAGGGTCAACCAAGGGATCATATGTCAGACTTGATAAAAAAGTGATGAGCTGAAGCTGGTCATCAGATTCCACCTGAAGCTGCGAAGGTGTTACTATTATTTATTGCTATTAATAACCCCATCAAATAACATATTTTGCTGTGCCAACCTCCAGTCTTCAAAGGTTAAACTTTGCTTCCTCTTAAACCTATCAAACACTATCTTGCTTAAAAGACTTCACAGGTCACTGGCTCCTCTGCAACTTCTGATACTCAGCTTGAGCAGTATCTTTCACTTTCAAGAGAGTAGATGTGAACGAAAAAAAGTCTTGAAAAGAAGGAAAATGTGTGTTTCTTTCTTGCCAAATGAGGTGATGAATTGTGGGATTTTTTTAGTTGCCTTTGCATCTCTGTCATTAGCTTTTGGTAATTAAGCTTGGGAGGCTGCCTTTCCGTACTGAACTTCAGACCTCATGAAAAAAGGGTGCACTAAAGGTGCACTATACTAATGGGTGAGCTGAGACTGACGGGTGGTTTTCCAGGACATAGTCTGCAGAAAAATACACTGTGTTGTAAGAGTGATCAGCAACGCAAGTGGCGTGTGGAGAGGAAGGCAGAAAAAGTGGGGACCAGGAAATTATCATGGTATTGCCAGATTCAAAAGTATCACAAATTGCCACTTTTTAACAACATCTTGTGCTGGATTATTTTGGAAGAGAAAAAGGCAGAAATAAATTCAGATTCTGCAACCAAATCAATTTTCCTTTAAGGAATGGAGTCAGTGAAGAGGGAAGAAAAATCTTGTTTTAAGCACTTTCCAAATGCCAGAAGTACAAACTACGGTTTTCTTGATTGAAATGTTTTTTTTTGCTTCCTTCTCACCTTTAGAGATCTGCAAGCACCAGCAGTCAGGAAGGCTCTCTCAACAGCATTACATAGTATTTTAGTGGATTGTATTATTCCAGTGCAAGTGCCTGGGGTCCATTCCCCAGGATGTCTGGAAGCAGCAGGTCCCTTACAGATAACACTTGTTGAGGATGTAAATTTAAGTGGCAATTCTCGTGCTGTGGAAGCAACAAGGGTTGAGCTCTCTCTGCACTTTAACAGTGAGGTTTTTAATGATCACTAGGCACAAACTAGTGACATCAGGCCTGGGATTAGCAGGACAAGAGAAAAGCTTTGTGCTTGATGAGGCTGACAACATCCACCCTGGTGACACCTGGTACTCTAACATCCACCCTCATGATACCTGGGAGGTCAGTGAGTGGTAGGACCAGCCAGCATTGCTTTAGAAAAATTACAGGAATGAACCAAATATGATGACCAGCTGCGGATAGCCATGTAAGGGAAATGGTTCACCTTCTCAATAAGTGCTACAAAACTTTCAAATTACCAGAAGTTCTTGTAGTAAGTGTGAGGGAGAATGAAAATTTCATTTTGAATCAGGTTTGGCCTGAAACTCTGATAGTCATCTTTGCTATTAGAACTGGCAAGTGGGACAGACTAGTTAATTTTATTTCTATTATGCTGGGAAAAAACAGACAGAAGTTGGTGAGGCCTGTAACAGACTTGAAAGTCACTGTCAAATGCAGACAGACCAAGAAGCATTTCGGTTTTGCAGGTTAAAGGCATCGATTTGAAGTGCCAAAATAATTATCCTTGCTGGCCCATGTTCTCCATGTATTAGCGTACACACAGTTTTGGCCAGAGGTGAGTTGAATTATCTTGCTGAGTTTTCTGTCTCATTCACTTGGCTACAGAGCAAGACTTCAGAGAGTGGGATTTCATTTGGGCTACCTAAACCTAGGTAAGGTGAATCCAGATGGAAGGGCTATTATGTTCCCTTGAGGGAAATCCATTCGTAGCTTTGATTTTTAGCTTAACTGTGGAGGGGAAGAACTGCTTTCCCTTATAGACTGAAATTATATTACTTGGCATGAATTCTGAGTCTTCTGAATCAATTGATTAAAGGATTGCAAGAGATAGTAAATGTCAGGTTCTCACTGATTTTCAGAGGGATCAGGGCTGTACTACCTCTTATCAAGCAAAAAGGATGACAACAGAGAAATCCATTTACCACGTTCATCTCTGCTCTAAAAAGCTAATGCAGCTTATTTAACAGGTTGGGTTTGAGAGCAGATCATGCCCAGATTGAACATGTCTTAGGAGCAGAAGAGCTGTGGTTCATAAAAATCTTCCAACAAAGCCCTGAACTGCTTTCACAAAGCCCTAGTGTGATCTGGCTTCAGGGCAGAGCACTCTTATGTAGTACCAAGATTAAGTATACAGCAGATACAGGCTAGGACATGGGCTCGTAGGCAACATCTCTATTAGAAAATTAAAATGTCTCTAGAGTTGTTCTCTGGCAATAAGGCCAGCTGACGTGGAATGACGCACGTGCATATTATTAAGCTCTTCCAGCCACCAGCCTGGGCTACTGAATGCGTGGCATCTCTGGGGAATGGTCCCTGGCTTGTGCTAACTCCTGAATTCCCAGGATGTGTGTGGGAGAATGCTAATCGATCCAGACCAAAAATGTGCCAGGGCAGGTTCTAGGAATTTAACAATATAGGCTATCCAGTTCCAATGCCTGGGAATGTTACCTGCCACTGCTTAATTTACTAGCCAAGGTGTAGCCCTAAGGGCTTACGCATGCATGCAGACACCTAAGGTGTACTTGAGATACATTTCGAAAGGTGCCTGACAGATAATGCGCTGATCAAGAGACTGGCCTGAAAACAACAAATTCATTGCTGCTTTTCCGCATTCATATTAGCACTTTTCAGACTGTGTTTCTCTTGGCCAGGAGTATTCTTTCACATCCAAATAACACCTAAAGCACCAGTGAGAATACTGGAGATAAATAAGCAAGCAATTTATGTCTCCTTTACTACACCATCTCCATCTCGGGGCTGTATTCTAGTCCAGAATAGAGCCTTTAGAGGCACATGTCCTGAAATCTATGAAGAAAGTAAAAAAAAATCAAAACCAAAAAATAGTAACTGCATTTTCCTTCTAATTGTGTGTGCCAGGGAACGCATGAGCCACCAGAGGCAAGGAGAACACAGAGGGCCTTTTTGTCTAGATTTCAAGGAAATTCACTTCTCTCAAGGGATTAATTCTGGTTGTAGAATGGCAGGTTTTAAACGTTTGATTCTTGTTTGTGTCTGTTTTTTAACCCATATCTCAAGAGGATTTAATTAGATTTGCTGTTCATGATATGCTACTTACCGGATTATGATGAGATCACCTGATAAAGCCTGACATAAACTTGGCAAATTGTTTGGTGCTTTCTGAGTCTTTAGAATTTAATTATGGCAATTTCAAAACAGGAAGCTTGGAAGCAATGTGAGGATTAAAAACTTGCTCTTGCCCCATTGGAATCAGTAGACTTGTGCCATTGGCTCCCACCGTTGCCATCTGTCCTGGCGTGCACGCACGAGCCAGGGCATGTGTGCACGTGTTCCCATCCCGCACAGAACGGATCGAATTCCAAGGACATTTCACGTGAGCATCCTGATTAATCCCACCACCTTCGGTGTTTTTCACAGTGTACGTGAGAAAGTATTTGTTTAAGAGACAAGCTGAGGATAGGTGAAGATATAGAGCATTAACAAAAACCTGAGGCTTAGATTTTTAAGAAATTTCCTTGGGGATCTGCACAGATACCCAACCCCGTGCTGCACAAAACCAGCACACTTCTGATTTGCAGGGGGAGCCACTGACAGAGCCCTAACCTTATGTCAATTCAAGACTGTGGTCACAAATACAAAGTCAGTCTAGCACAACAGTACAAATATCACAAGGAGTGAAGATGTGGGCTAATTCTTGTGAGGGCTAATTCACAAGGAGTGAAGATGTGGAGCTACATCTTGTCGATACTGCTTGGTTCCTTCTGCATATCATCCAGATCCCAAGAGCTAATACACTCCAGCATATATAGGCAAACTCCTCTGTAAATGGAGGTAATGTAAATGTGGTTAAGATGAAAAGATACTGGCTGAAATGCAGAATTGCTTCTTTTTATAGCTTTCCACAGGCTACCACGTGTATGAGATCACATCTCTCTGTTTCATTTGGAGTCTAATAAATAGCCTTGTAATCAAAGTCCCTGAGCACCTACGACTCTCATAGAAACCAAAAGGACTAAAATCACTCTGAGTGCCAAGCTGCCCCTCTCTTCTCTGGGCGCTTTGCTGTTGATGCATGTGCCAGGTGACTGGCCTCACTCCTGTTTGCCAGTGAAGTAGGTACTTCTGACACTTTAGCCCTCAAACAGTTAAATATGGATTTTGGACTGTTCTACTGCTGGCAAATCTGCAAAAGAACCAAAGGGATTCAGGAGCAAACATAAAAACTGTGATTTGAGGCTCGGACTCTTAAATGCTTTTGACAACCCTGTTTCTCACCTTCTTTGGTGAAGCACCTGCTACAGCCATTGAATTCCATGTTGTAACAGAGGAACACTGAGCACAAGTAGGAGCCCAGTCTGGCTGAGCTCTGACAAAAGTCATTTCCAAAACAACTTTCTGAATTTACCGTTCTTTCAAAAGGAGCTGTGTTTTCCTTTGTTCTTCAAAAGAAGTGACAAAAAAAAAGTCCTCTGCAAAGTGTACTGTGGTTGTTGATAAAATACAAAGAGGTTTGATCTTCTTTCTATGGGTTTGCAGACAAGCCAGAGATATATTCTTCTGGAACAGTACCACTCTGTTTACCATTGCATTATCCAGTAACTACGGGAGCATGTTCTGAGGTATTCTACCTGCAGTCTATGTCCTTATCTTAAAGTTGATAATTGCTTGTCAAACTGATTGACATTTGTAGAACTGTCTTTTCCATGAGACATTACTCCCTCCACACACACTCACCAAAAAAAGAATAGACAATTTGATTTTGCACTGTTTTTTCCTTTCTTTGAGCACCGTAACTTTCTCTGCCTAAAAGTAGTAATTACTTAATGAATAGTCCTCCATGTTTCCCTGTCAGTCACTCACTGTAATGAACAACTCGTTTTGTCTGCTTTGTTAACAATAAAAAGTATTGAACTAATAATAATAAAGATTTTCTAGGACTTTGCTGCTAACACACAGGGTGCCCCATCGAAGGAATGATTGGGATAACAAGAGGGGGAGGGGGAGTTATCTCTCTAGACATCAACCAACATTTTGTACTTTTCTTTGAGCTGTGACTATTTTTCCCTTGCTACTTCTCCTGGGTCTTCTTATCTCCAGCCAGCTTGAGTTATTAGAGCATATTTAGGGGACCAAGTCCAGCTACTATTTGTTCCTCTCTGTGAAAGTGTTTTTTTTTTTTTTCTTTTTTAACCAGATCTGTGAACCTCTGTTGAGCTGTTGGTATTGAGGTCAGGGCTTTTTACAAGCTAGAATTTTTATCATGAACTGGAGCCCAGAGTTAATTGTACACAAAGAGACATTGTTGTTTCCGTTAGGATTTACAGTACCACTGAATTTTAATTATTGGGTAACATTTCTCCCATTATAGTGTTCACTCCTCCTCCCCTTCTTGTGCCAACCCGCCTTGCTTTTAGTTGCAGGAGCTCGCAATGCAAAGTGCAAAATACCCCCAATAGATAAACAAATTGTGATCTCAGCTTTGATAGAACATTATATTTGTCCCTGACTAAAACATAAGAACAGCAAACAAAACAAAACAAAAACAAAACAAAAAGAAAAAAAGAAAAAAGCCAGGAGAACAATCTACTGTGAGCTACAAACTGTAATCTATTGTTTCCTGTTTATCTACATTGGTTACTTTTAAAGTTCAAAGCCCGGGCCCAGACAGGAGCTATACAGGAGGTCTTTATCACTGCTAGGACAAAACATTCGCTTCTCATTGACAAAGGCTCTTGTGGGCATTAAAACGTTCTCAGATCCTTTCTATTTGAGATAAAATAGGCATGCTTAAATGTTTCATCAATTGCCATGAAGCAAATGCTTCTGCAGAGTTTTCAAGTGAGTAAAGCTAGTAATTCACTGCCAGCCTGGGAGGGTGAGAGGTTTTACAGACATTGTTTGTGTGACTGAGCCTTGAGTCTCTTTTTAAAGGTAACAAGCAGTACTTTTAAAAGGCATCTAATAAACAGGAGACTATGTCTATTAATTAGCTTGGCTCTGAATTTGCCTCCCAGTTTCCAAGCTTGTGTTCTCTGCAGTGTGTGGAGTCTCAATCTATGGAGCAGAGTGAATTTAAGTGGCCCCAAAAGTATAATGGGAAAAAAAATGATGCATTCAATCAATAAAAATCCCTTTTCCAAACCAATTGCATAAATAGCTGGCATTGTTTTATTACTTATTCTCTAGCCATCTCAGTCCTATGTGTTGTTTTATGAACCGTAGATATACCTCTTTTGTATAAAAAAGATTTCTTATGGGCTGAGTCAATCAACTTGAAATGAAGTCAGGCCCCATGGGGAGATGATATCAGAACACTGGTGGGTTTCCAAGATGAAATAGGCCCAGAGTGAGCTCTGGAGAGGTTTCGTGGGTGGAGAGGTCTTCAGTGTGTGTAGTTTGTTGGGGAGATCCCTACTGTGTGCATCCCAGAGGCAGAGTCTTGCCAAATGTCTGTGTCCACTCTACAGTGCCAATAGTCAATGAAGAGAGAATAAAAAGACTCTTTTTTATTGATTTAATGAACCTTTCGCCCCCTCTTATTCTTTCTGCTATGTTCTTCTCCTTTTTTCTTCCCCAATTTGTCTGCCTGTTCCCACCCACAGTGTTGCTGTAATTCTGTCTCTGTCTAAGGTGGTCTCTGTAAGATGCTCCCAAGTGCCCATATTGGCCTTTCCCTCTCTAGGTCAAAACACGCTATTTGGGTGTGGGGGAGGTAATTATTCCCTTTCCCATCTCCAGCTATCCTGACTGCTCTCTCCATGTACAAGCTAAACCTTCGTCAGCCAAAGGAGTGGTCAAATACTTCTTTCTCTTCAGAACTTCTTGTCAGTGAGAAGAACCTACAAGCTGGTCCCTGGGGGTTCTCCAGCAGGACCCTGGGGTTGGGTGTACCTCCTCCAATCCAACATCTCAGAGTCAAGTGAAAAGCTTAGCAGAACTAGTCAAATAGTATCAAAGCTAGGGATAAAGGTGTCTGCAGGTCTACAAGGGCATACTCTGCTCACTGGAAACATGTCCATCCAGCAGGATCGCTGAGTTCCAGCCTCTTTCTGAGGTCATTGTTTTTGGGTAGATGTTCATGGTGGATAACACAGAAATTACATAGCCTCAAGGACCTAGTTTAGATGCATTCTTATAAAACAAAACAGATGTGGAAGAAGCAACACAGTCACGTGAGGTTCCCTCTTCTTCCTCTTGGGTTACTGACAACAGCATGGGCAAGCTGAGGATAAGCAATACGATAGCCCGCATGAGCAACATTACAGTGTCTGTTAGTCCCTGCAGATCTGGAACCTGATTCCTGCAGTGTCCCAGACCAGGCCTAGGTTCCCTATCACTTCATTTCTGGACAGACTGGATCACTTCAGCCTGGACAGACAGGATAACTGGGCAGTGAGAAATCTTATGAAATTCAACAAAGACAAGTGCAAGGTCCTGCTCTCAGGGAGGAATAACCCCAGACACCAGTACAGGCTGGGGACCGACCTCTGGGGAGCAGCTCCACAGAGAAAGACCTGGGCATCATGGTGGACGAAAAGTTGACCATGAGGCAGCAGTGTGCCCTCGTGGCCAAGAAGGCCAATGGGATCCTGGGGTGCGTCTCCAGCAGGTCGAGGGAGGTGATCCTGCCCCTCTACTCAGCCCTGGT
>NW_010588942.1:87228-99577 GCF_000705375.1 Tinamus guttatus | reverse complement strand
GGACGCAGTCCTGTGCCACGTGCTCTAGGTGACCGTGCATGTGCAGGGGGGTTGGACTAGACGATCTCTAGAGGTCCCTTCCAAACTTAAGCATTCTATGATTCTATGATTTCTATGATTTCTTCTGCCACGGGAATGGACTAATACCCAAGGCTAAAACTTGAAAGAGAGACACAGAGTAAATTCAATATCCAAGAAAAATGGAAGGCAAAATATTTTCCTGAAGATTTTCACCAGCAGTCCCCTGTTCCCTAAGTGTCTTGCAGCCAACCAGAACATCTGGTCTTTCTAGCTTAATTTCTGTTTGGTGTCAACCAGAATATCTATAAAAGATCAATACTTTTTTGACAGTCTGGACCTTAACAATTAATGCTAACAGTCCCTGTATACCATGATTTGACTCTAGAAATGAATCAGTGCCTGTCAATGTCTCAGGGCATGTATACACACCAGTCCCTCTTTAAAAACAGAAGGGAAATGTCAAACAGTTGGCTGACATTTCTGAAATTCATCTGCAAGGGAAGGAGCAACATGCAGAGAGGGTGCAGTACAGAGGGCTGCCTGCACTTGCCTTTACTGGACAGCTCTATGAAGCAGCTCTGTGTCAATGAGGCAATTAGACCACCTAGGGATGCAAGCTGGGCTTAGATACTGGAACCACAGAACCACTGCTTATTTATAAAAGAAACTCAGACAGCAGATAGATATCGGTGGCAGTATGTCCATGGTTGGGAGAAGTGGTATTACCATGTTACATGATGTTGACAAAGAGAGCACAAGAGCTTGCAGCTGGATATGGTGTCTTAGGAAAGATATCCAAAATGCAACTGTACCTCTGAAGGAGCCTCCAGTGACCCTGAAAGGCAAATATGAGAGGATGGGTCATAGTTCTGTTCTGCTGCAGCATGTCAAGAAGTGATGAGAGAATCGTTCCTGCTTATAAATGGCATAGGATCAAGTCTTTCATCGGTGACGCGGGAGCAAGACTTGAGCTGAGAGGTGACTAAGACAGCCAGCTTCTCTCCTGTTTGCAGCAGCTCTCCAAGAGCTCTCGTTCTCAGAGCAGCAGAGCGCTCAGCAACACTTGCTGATACCTAACAAGCTCAGGATGACTCAGCTGTTCAGAAAATTAGTTACCTTAAATGCAGGGTTTGGAACCTTACTTTGAAACTCCCAGCCTTGAAAATGTCAGTTTTGTTGGTTCTGCGGGACTTACTATGCTTGGACACAGAGGCAGGAGAAATTTGGAGAGGGCTGTCACTGCATGCAGTGACCAGCTGTGAGAGCAAATCATGGGGGTTGGTCACGGTCATGGAATTATTTTAAAGTGAGCAAATTTGGGGGTCAAAATCGGTACATTTTGTCATGCAATATAAGCACTCTTTCTGTGGTAAGCCTAGTGGCATCAGCCAGGTGTCTAAAGGAACCAGAACTAACTCTTGCAGGATACGCTCGGGTGAAAAGTTAGATCATGAAAATGCTTTGGGAGCTGTGACGAGCCCAAATCATGTTGACTGAGCAACTCATCACTGGTGATTTCCTTCACTTGCTTTTCTTATGGAGTCTGTGACATGGAGCAAGCAGTGCTGATCTACTATGACCCTCTTCCACTCTCAGGGAAGTTGTTTCTAGAGCACAATGAAATGGCATACATTGAAATGCCAGAAATTCACAGGTTTATATATAAGCACATATTCTACACAGAAGAATAACTCACAACATTCAGATTTTCTACCATAATCTGGAAAAAAATGATACAAAAGGAAAAAATGAGGAGGGAATTTCCTCATTCCTCTCTCATTTTTAACTATTTCTGTTGGATATTTATAATTTTGGGCACAAAGCTGAGCACTATGTGTACATTTTCTGTATATGCAGTTAGAAATTTTTGTTTTTCAGCTCTTTTAGTAAGCAAAAGAAAGCAGAACCAGATTAGCTTTGTGGGCCTCCATTGAAAATGAGTTCTACTGGGCAGTGAACATTGCCATTGAATACACCGTACTTAATTCACTGGAAAAATAATGTTTGTTGGGCTTACACTCTTTTCTAAGTTATTTTGCCTTTTTGTTGTTGTTGTTTTTATTGTTGTTACAGCCACAAGGGACAATTGACATAATTTCTTTATACTGGATACATATATTTTTTTCCACTGATTTTAATGAGAGACAGGCTTCTGTAAGGAATCCAAGGGTGAGCTTTTTCCTGCTCCCACTAACATCAAAAGCAAAATTTTCATTGACTTCATTACTGTCAGATGACGATGGAGTAAGATATTGGGAAATAACACTCCAAGAAGAGGTATCATCAGCAAGATGCTCTGGTATTATTCTCTTATCACAGGTCACTGTCAAATTTACATAGATGCAAATCACTAATCATGGAATATTTTGCAGAGAGCCTGATGCAGTAGCTATCTAATGAAGCAGAGGTGCAGTAGAAGCGCAGTAGAAGAATCCTCCTACGGCTTTTATGCAAAAAAGCCTCAAGAACCCACCGAGTAGGAAAGACCATTGGCCTTCATTAATGCAATAATATAACAATGAATAAATGAGTGTGTCCTTCAAATACCCAGGAGTCTTCCCAGCCTATACACAATGCGACTGTGAGACGAGGGGAAGGAAGGCAGGGAAATCCTAAAGATTAATCAGATAATAAGGGAAATTCCTTAGTCCTTAGTGCAAGGCTTTCCCTTCCGCAGCTGCACGGCTGCCCCGAGAGCCCACAGGAGTCACATAGCCCCGATTTGCAGCCGTAATAAGGATGCCTTGACCATGGTGAGATGTACAACAAACACGACTTTATCTCTGGTGCCATATGCAAGTCCAGGCTCAAGGAACTCTCGACATCTTTCAGGAAGGATCTGCACGCCGAGACCCCCTGTGCCTCCCCCTTCCCAGCCTTAGATGTCCACGGGTTGTGCAAGAAGGACCTCGGACGAAACAGGAAAAACGTTGACCCAAGGAATGGGCACAGGCCGGGGCAGCAGCCTCTGGACTGATCAGAGGAAAAAGCTTGATTCTGACTGTTTGTTTTTGCTTGCTTATGGAGTTTGCTCCTCAAAGCTACCATTGGAAAGCAGTTTCGTTTTGTGTGTTTTCCTGTAGGCCTGGCAGGAAAACAGAGACCAAAAGAAAAAAAAATCCTGATGCTGGAAACATCTGGATTTTTATGTGCTCAGCATCTCAAGAGAGACTGTTGTTGTTTGTCCTTCTTGCCTATAAATTAAATACTTTTCACTAAATATTTGGGATCAGGAAATATATATTAAAGGTGAGCATTCCAGTTTCAACTCAGGCTTGGGCTATTACCAACAGTGTGGCTGTGATGAGAAGCTCTGTGATAGCCTTTATGAGCAATATTATGCTATCGCTCAGGCTCTGCAGAGTTAGCTGTAATTGTTGTGCAACCCAGCCCATCAAAGGAATGATAAAATCAGATAAGCAAAATACTGTTGTGATTTTGCATCAGTGCTGTTTGAGTTATAACTATTAATTTTCCTATCTTTGGTTAAAATGAGGAAGATTTTTTTTTTTTTAGTTTTTATTTACACACCCTCACGCATACGTATGTATTTATGTGTTTGTGTAAAAGTATATATATATTGGAATATATAAAAATATATGCCAATATATGACCTAGCTCTGGAAGTCAGTGCTCTGGACATCTCCAATCCATGGGGGAGTTATGATTCATGAGAGCCACGATAATCTCAGCCCGGCAAGGTTGTTGCATCTTCCTCTGCCTCCAAAAAGGCGCATGGCTGGGGCGGGTCACAGACATATTCCCCATTACGTGAACTTTTCCAGGTTTCATTTATCTGTAAGAACTGTAAAAGCACCAGCAGCTTGGGCGCTTACTGAAATCTTGTCTGAGCTAGACAGAATTTCTTTGTTTGCAAAACTGGGGGGTGATCCCATGCTCAGAGAGATAACTGGGAACGCTATCACTGATTTCAGCTGAGAGAGGCTCACACCCCTTACTTTGTAACTTTCTTGAGGTCAAGTCTGCTTCCTTTATTTCCAGCACTTCTGCTTCTGGTCCTGACTGGAACAGACTTTCTTGTGGGTATGTTTGTACTTCCCAGTCATTTGCATGTAATTTTATGCAAACATTTTTATCACAGATCAGTTCACACAACCACAAGCTGTGTTTTTATTTTCTCTGTCAGCTGAAAGCTTCGTCTACATTGCTTTTTTTTTCTCTCTCTCTTTCCTTGCTCCACTATGAGAACATCAAACTAATTGCACAGGTGCAAACCCTGACTGTAGATGCACTGTGTTTGCAAAGAAAAAAAATCTGCTTTCCATGCATCTTACACTGCTCTGAGCAGAGGTACCTCATCCCTTGCCAGCACCAACACCATTAGGAGCTTCAATGAAATGCAAGCATTAGGATAATTGCACCAGAGCAAAACTTCAGCGGGCAAACAGGCCTCTAAGACATTTCTCGTTGCAGAAGAGAAGTAAATTCATTGCAAAACAGGCAATTCTTGTGCTGGTGGATCTTTGCTTCAAAAGGCTAGAATGTGAAGATCAAACAATGCTATAAACTCTTCCATTTGCCAGTAAATGACACACACTCCCTGGAAGAGCCTTTGCGGTGCCTCGTCCAGAGCAGAGGAGAGGCCGGGAGGCAGCTTGGGTGGAAGCAGCGGCTGGTGGAGCAGGAGCAGAGCACGCGGTGACTCACCAAGGGGAGGGAGGCACCAGACTTGTGCAAAGCATAAATGAAACTCTCCCTTTGCTGCTCCCAGCTTCCCCCCTCTTTGAAAGGGAACCAGCAATGGCAACCCCGAATGCAGAGCTCAGAGGAGACTGGAGTTATGGAAAATATCAGCAAGCTTCAACTCAAAATTGCTGGGTTGGAGCTGGCACCTGCACAAGAATAACGCTTATTATACTGTATACATTTCATCCAATTCTTCTAGCTGATTAAATACTAACAGTTATCTTTCAGGACATTGAAATTGTTGCTATATTGCTTTGTGGCTTTATCAATAACTAATTCTCAACTGTGGAAATATATATTTCATGCATGTACACACACAATACTTATCACTCAATTTAAAATATGTCTGATCTGAAATTAACACTCAGATTTTTTTTCCCACTCTTTCTTTCATTGACGTTTACCACTTTCTATTACAAGGGAATAGAAATTCACCCTTTGAAGAACCCAGAATCTAGTCCAATATGAGAAACTGGCTCCCAAGATGAGTCTGGAAATACCAAGTTCTAGCTCATTGAAATTTTTGCCCAGCCAAATTTTAAATCCTAGAAAATCAGAGTTTATGGTGGAAATGCTGAGGCAGCTTTCAGCGAACTGTAAAAGCACAGATGGCACCATGATGATCTGCGGGGCCAGGAGCTGCTCGTGGAAAAGCTCCATGTTTTCACACGCAAAACAGAGTGTAAGGTCTTTGTTAATATAGCCGAGAGTATTTCACGTTGGGGCTCCAGGAAGAGCAGCGCATTTAGCACAGCGCTGTGACCATGGACAATGCAGCTGCATTCACCCAGGGCAGAGGGGATTGCATTAACTCCCTCGCTGCTGAATCATGTACCTAGCTTTGCTGGCTGACGCCCTTTTTCTCTACAAACAGCAAAATCCAAAGGCAACCGCTTGGCATGGCAGGAGCAGTTTTCTATGGTTGCCCACGTAAATTATTTTTTTTGTCAAAAAAATGATCAGAGCCAAGGCATGAACAGGTGCTGCCAGATCTTAGCTGTGCTGTCAGCTTCTGTAATGTGACCTTGAACTACCAGCCACAAGTCGAGACCATAAAATGTTGGACTGTGTTCTAATATTCACAGGAGACTCAGATCGGATCGCAAGACTGTATTCATCATCACTCCTTTAAGTCACCTCTCTGGAAGTGCAACTGCACCAGACACACTGATACACCATAGGACAATTAATTCCTTTTCAGTCCAAACCCTCCCACCCCGCCTTTTTTCTCTTAAGATTTAAGATTTCACTGATGGAAATTTTCCTAAGATGGGGAAAGAAACTGGGATACTTTTTGATCCAGGAGTAAATGGGTTAAAATAGCTTTGGAATTTAAAGCTCTCCTTTGCTTTTTCTTAATGGAAACTCAGGGACTGAATTTAGAATCATGTTTGTTGAGAACAAGGAAAAAAGCATCAGAGAGAAGGCTGGCAAAGGGAGATGGTATGCGCAGGAATTAAATGTGGTTGGGTGTCACTGCAGGGCGAGTCTGAACTATGTATGTGCGTGTAAGAATTTGTAGTAGACTGCGTGCTGGCAAAAGAACTGGCAAACTGCCTTAAAATATTTAATAGGCTCCTCCTGAGTTTTCAAATCCCTCCTCAGTGCTTAGTGACAGAGTCGAGCTTGATCCTCATTCTGAAAGATCCCTAAGTGAGGGTTATATATTACCCTAAGATAGGGCTCCATATGAGATGGCATTCAGTTTGGACCTTAACAGCACTAGAGAGTGTGTGCAACATTTGGAACCAGCTCTTCCATCATCACAATTTGAGGATGCTGCGAGATAAGTTAGATGGCTGCTTCTGCCACAGGGTTCAATGTCAAATGCCTTCTCTGTTCCCAGAACCAACACCATTTTCAGGCTGCATTTCATGATTCAAACGTACATAGCTTTTTGTGCATGGAGGAATAAACTGCTCTGTGCAAGTTCTCCTGAAAGTGAATCCCTCAGCCTGGAACTATGCAAGAGATACTGAAGTTCCTATCTAAGAAATAAATAGGCTCTGGCTGGTGTCTCTCAAGGGCTTCTTTAGTTCTTGTAGTAACTGGCTGATTATCTCAGCTTTGGCTTCAGCCTTTGACAAGTTAGTTATTAGTTTCAGAGGCGAAAGTCTCCAGCAGACTTATCTCGTTGCTCTGCCTTGATCATGGCTGGTTCACCCTGCTGGCTGATGCTTACCTATGCTGTAAGCTCTAAGTGCTACCAATGCTGAGGAAGACTTCAACAGAGAACATCTGTGGGTAGAATAACCTGTCCACACCTGACCCATGTGGATGTCCTGAACTGTCCTTCATGCTGCAAATTTTCTGAGCGGTCTTCATATGAGTATGTGTTTGCCTGGATAGCAGATGGATCTGGCCTGGTGAAAGGGTTCAGACTTGACCTCAACTAAGAGTACTGAGCGTCGACTGACGCTGAAGATAGGATGGGTAAGAGGAAGATGGGACATCTCAAAATAGCATTTCTCATATCATACGGACTGATGGAAAGCCCCTGGGTGACCAACACTTCAGGTCTGTATTATTTTGTATTGAGATAGTTTTGCTCAAGTGTATAGTGAAAGCCATCACACTTCTGCAGAATCTCTCCAAGAGGAACAAACCCAGTCACCAAAAAACATACCAGCTGTGTTGAGAACTTTCCATCTGCCTCTGGTAGCCTCACAGGGCACTCACAGAAAAACATCCATTCTCCTCTTTATCTCAACCATCTAAATGTGTCTTTATACAAAAACCCGGAATACCTCCAAAGCCTCTATCTCAGAAAAATAGCATGCATTTAGTAGCTTTTCCAAGAATCACATATAAATTGAACAAGATAATGCAGCCGAGCAGCACTTAATTACATCCAGCAGAGTGGCACCCACACAGATCCATGGAGGACCTCCTCTTCCTTGGCCAGTCTATAGAAAAAAAAGGGATTGCAGAAATTTGGCAGGCTCACTAGGACATGTAGGTGCAGTTGAAGGGCCTTCTATTTTCAAGCCCTTGATTGTCCAAGCCTAGATCCGTGGCCAGCTTGTTCTGCATTGCAGAACTGGCCCAGGAGAAGAATCATGGTGGTGGTTGTGCAGAAGCAGTGTAGGACCTGCAGGTGATATTAACTGGGTGAGACAGACAAAGAATACACTGATTAAGGTGTTTCCCTCTACTAATTAAGATCCTGTGAAGTGTCACCTATGTTTTAATGCTTCTCTTGCCCACAAGGTCTTACCAAAAGGCCACACGGAAAAAGAAGCTGCCTTCCAGCAAGATCCCAACTTTCTATCCTCTTGCAGTGGAATAGGTCAAGGTAGCTGTCACACCACTAGAATGGAAGATTTGGGTGGCTAATCTAAAGGCCTAAGAGGCTAAATTCATGTTACTTTTAAGTGAAGTTTGCCACTATTCAGCAGAAACCTGCCAGGCCTGGTGTGCAATGAGACAGGCCAGCTTTCTGCGAAATACAGGAGGTCCTGGCAGCAGGGAGCAGAGCGACACCTCCATCACATGTCCAGGAGGCCCCATGTGACAGAGGCTTTGGAAAGGTCTGGAGAAAATCTGTTCGCAGTCCCAAGCCAAAGCAAGTTGCTCATTTGAGTAGCTCCTATCAAGCTGTTGCTCTCCCAGGGCCTGCGCTACAGAAGTGTGCAGTGAAGTGCTTCCATTTCTAATCTGCTTGCCGGCACTTCGCTGGGGATTGTGCCGGCCATCCCACCGACTGCTCTGGGCCTGGTAAAGCCCTGGAGCCAAACTCACGGCATACCTGGAAACAACCGGCAGCTCTTCCTCTGCCAAGAAAGGCATGGATGGGGAATGCCAGATTTAGGTTCTTGTAGGTATCTTCAGTGATGATTAGTTTCGGTGATACTAAATATTAATGTTTGTGTCCCCTGAGTCCTTTGCCTTTGAGAACGCCTACTCATTAATTAGTTCAGGCTTTTACCCAAAGGGTAATTTTGGGGATGGGCTTAGTGTTACAAAGTGCTCAGGCTGTGATCTGACCAAATAGTTTTCTGTGAACCTGATGTTGACATCACGTCATTTAGTTCATTTGTTTAAGTGTTGATTTGTAGCTGATGCACCCCTGGGTATGCTGACAGCAGCTCCAATTTATTCATTAAAACACAGTGAAGTGAGCACAGTCCTCACACCCCGTCTTCCCTTTGCCGTAACCTGCTCGCACAAGGAATAGTCATGGCATCACTGACGGCAGCCAAGCTTTCTCAGTCTCAGATCACCACTCCAGTGTCTCAAGTTTTCCTCCCCTTTTGCCCAACCTACTATTTCTTTTATATATCATTTTGCCCTATGCACCACTGCAAGAAGCATGGAGCATATAGACTCTATACTATCCCCACTGGAAGTGAGGAAACTCTGTTCATCCCTGAATATTGCTTGCATGATTTCAGAGAGGGGAAACTGAGGCATGCACAAGTTTTCATAAAAGATCTCTGCTGTTATAGAGGACCAGATTCAGATTTGCAAAGCACCAGTTTAATACCCCGTTCACTAGACAATCCTTCTTTAGCTATATAAATGGGAACTCTTCAGTGCCTGGACTGTTATGGGGAGCCCGCAGAGCTCCTATCAAACAGCCCTATCTCAGGTTGCTTATGGTGGCTCTGCACAAACCCCTGAACCCCAGTGTCTCGCACTCCGGTTGAAGGTTGACATTCACTGTGTGCATGTTCATGATCCCATGTTCAGCTGTAGCTCAGAGCTTTCTGCTCCTTGGAACCAAGGCCCTGCTGTGGCTGAGGCAATGGTCCTGCAGCTCTGCTTCGGGACATCAGCGCCCCAGAGGCAGCTGCGTTGGGAAGAGGAAACTCAGTGCAGGTTGCTCTGGAAATTCAGGAGGTGGAAGTGCTGTGGGTAGACGGGCAAAGTCAAAAATGAAATGAGTTTCACTTGCAGATCACATGAGGCTCAGTGGTTTGCTGTCGCTCTTAGGAGTCACCCAGAGTATCATTTGGGGTCATGCAATTGCACAGGGCAAGCTAAAAGCTAGCAAAAGTGGCTCACTTCCACCACTTGTTTGGGTTAGTGGAGCACTGGTGGAGAGAGGCTAGATGCCCTAGAGGTTGGAGGGGAGAATTCTGCCTCTGCCAAACTATGCAGAAGGACAATGCAGCCATAAATATCTATGTCTGGACACCCAATGATGATTTTGGAGGGTATATGAAAAGTTGGCACAGAATTACGGAAGATGGCTGTTTGTGTTAGCAGCTGACTGGACTCCCTGGCTGTACGGGTGTGAGAGACTGTCTTTCCTGCAATACCAGCAATTCTGCCCTGTTTGTGAGAGTTGTCTGGGTCAACATTTGGCTGGTTTATGAGAAATCTGGCTTATGGGAAATCAGGCTTATGAGAAAATTGAATTGCAATAGTATCAGTCAAAAATACTGTAGTTTGTGAGGTGTGCTGGATCCTTTGGGAAGCTGGACACTACAATGTCAATAGCAGGAGCAGTCATTGGTCAGTAAATGTGGCTGCACCTAGTGCTACTACATTTTGAACATCGTCTTTGATTAATGTTGTTTCCTCTCAGTGACTCTTGCTACAGTTGGGTTCAAACTAGAGACACGAATCAAAGCACTACTCCTCAATGCCTGTGGAAGGGTTAACGTTTGGGTTGCTGTAACTATCAAGATAATGCATAAAATGCGTGATAAGCCTACCTCAACCTACCAATTCCTGTTTTCCAATTCACTTTGAATTTGCCTCTGTATCTTTTCGAGGATCCAAAACTGGCTCCTCTCCAGCTGGAACTGATTCCTAAATCAGAAGGAACATTGGGTCCCCATAAACCCTGGGTAATTTAAAAGTTCTCTCTCATCATAACAGCTTTGACCTGGACCGCCTTCATAAAACTGCCTCCAGAGTATTCTGTTTCATAACCAAATAGTTCATTATCGTCGCTCTGTCCAAGACTACTTTTCCTACTTGCTGAATTTAAGGGGACTCCTGTTCAACATGTGCAAAAAGCAATCTCGACATCCCATCTTGAACATACCATGTCAGAAACATACCTGTATCTGAAAGTTGGTGACAACAGACAAGCAGCATCTCTCGTGATAAAAACACTATATATCTGTTCTTTGTTTGTAAATGCACAGTAACATCACGCTATTTTAATTATATGTTTTCTTGGCCCTTCTCTTTCATCTTTCTGCAACTTTGTCAGAGTTGTAAACACACCTTGGCCTTAAGGCTCCTTCAGCAAGAATTGCTTTCAAATCCATCTGCGCATTTTCCTTCTATGGAGTTCGGTGTTCTGTACTTTTCCAAGTTGCAAGGCCTCACTAAATACCTGGAAATAATGCATATATCATATAAAGCACATGCTATAAAAGTAGAATAGTGCGACTGCATTAGCAAGGATCTCTGATGAAAGACGAACACGGTGGCTGCGAGACTTTCGCACATGTAGTTGGTGAGTACTGGCAGACCTTCCGTTGTTTTGATGCTGTGGTCTATTCAGCACTCGGAGAAATATCAGCTTGTTTCACAATGGATTACCATTATGCGTCGGCCCATTCTTTGTGCATTAGGCTGTGAGGCTGACAACTTGTACGACAATTTCCTGACCCATACTGGATTGCTTTTGAATTATTTGCTTTAATTTGCCTTGTGGGCTTTTTTCAGTTAAATGAACGTAGGACTGATTCACTAGGAAGACATGGGATTTTTCTGCAGTGTAACTATTATCTCTGAAGAAATCCAGGCTGCTCGAAGATGCTGTCCCTTTAAACAAGACACAAAAAGAAATCTACCATCGTCTGGATAATGCCATTCTCATCAACATGCAAGCAGCTTGCTTGTCTGTCACGTCGCCCACATCTTCTCAATCACTCCCTTTCATTTATCCTATTATGTCCCTATTTTAACTCATGCTGTGGCTGATACTCAATGACAGACAGAAGAAATCCAGCTGAGCATCATCTCTTCTTTGCTTCCCGACTGAAGATGCAGTCTAGGACCTTCCAACCTGTACTGATGGAGACAGGTCCACACACCTGGTTGGAGCTGGAAAGGGATGACTTGATACAGCTGAAAGAGAACACTGACAAAACGGACTATGTGATCCGTAATAAGCAGTTGTTTTTCTGCCATTTCCCCCCTGCTCCATGTGAGAAGAGACACGAGGTGTTTTGCAAGCATTTGCAGTTTGGAAGACATGATCATAAACCCTGACTAATGTTTGTGGCTGGTGGGTCTGTGGCAACAAGTCAAAGCAAGTGCTAATTACTATGGTTATTGCTACTATTTTATTATTTAATTTTTTTGTATTAGTGTGTCATTGACAGGTCCTAACTGTGAGGGAGTGCCCACAGGTAGGTCACTATACACGTGCGGGACAAAGCAACGGTCTCTGCTGCCAGGAGCTGGCAGTCTAAATATATCGGAGTGTTGACTCCTGACCTGTGACACAGACGTGTTTGAGGCTACCAGGACCGCAGAGCTCGTACTGATCTGTGCGAGTGGAGTGGGGCTCTGTGTTTGAGCAATGAGGTTACTGACCCAAGTTGCCCAACCAGGGCAAAACCAGCCCAGGTTTGGCACATGGGGGTGGTAAAGTCTGTGGGAAAATGCTAGAAGAAAGTGGGTCATGCAGATAGATGAGAAAAGGGATTTT
>NW_010588942.1:55857-79905 GCF_000705375.1 Tinamus guttatus | reverse complement strand
ATATTGGATGCACGTTCAGGCCTTGGTGTGGCATGACAAAAAGCAGCGCATAGCAGTTTGATGGTAGAAGTTGTCCTTCCCTCAAACATTCCCATAAACACTTCCAGTGGATTAATATAACGAGGAGGCACTTGTGTTTCCAGAGGCCAGCTTTGCAGAGCAGTATCACCCTTGCAATCTTGCTTTAGAAGCAACCTGGTTGTTGATATGATAATGGAAGAGCTGATCCAACCCTTATTAAAGCCAATGGAGAACCTCCCAGGCTTTGCGTGGCCCAGGCCTTCCAGGCTGTCTCCAAGTGAAGGCTGGAACAAAGTGTTTGAAACATAATTCTGGACTGGGAAAACCACCTGCCACTCCATGCAGCCACTAGAAAGAATAGCTACATTTTATGAAAATGATAAAAAATATATTTTCCATGTGATAAAGATTCAAATTTCCCCACTGCAATAGCCGCCACGGAGGTCTCCCTGCAATGAAGCCTACTTGTTGTATCCATGAGGAAGGAGACACCATCAGTGTGTTAAAAGCACATCCAGACTGTGGCACTTCAGCCCCTGCAACAGCTTCTGCACCAGGCCTTGGGCTTCCGGAGGTTGTGTCATGTCCCACGGAAACACGGAGCAAAAACCAGAGTCAAGTGGTGCAAAACCAGCAGAGTGGCCAGAACCACCAGCTGCACGAGAGGAGGAAACAGGCTGGGGGGCCGAGCATCTGAGCGATGCCCTCAGCTGGATCGCCTTCATATTTAAACAGAGAGGGAACCCCATGGCTGCATCAGGGCCTCATGCTGCCTGTCAAATCACGCTGCAGATTTTATCTCCCTTCCATCTAAATCACTCCTTTTCTTCCGTTTTGCAGGACATGCTGAGACAGGGGCAAAACACCCTGACGTACGCAGTGGCCCCAGTTTCTGACAGAAGGAGATACTGGGGCTTGCACATCTGTGCAATGGGAGCTCTGCAAAGTTTCCCTTCACATTCGCATCCCGCTGGGCGTTCCGGGCTTTTTGGCTGCTCTGCTCTGCTTTTCCAGCCCTTTCTCCCCCCTCCAGCTCATTCAGTCAAGAGGAGCGAAAGGAAACACCTTTGGCCGCAGTGAATAGGTAGTGGCTGCTGTATTTCCCTTCGCTCTCCTGCCCTTCCCAGCCCCGTGACGTGAGGATCCCTGACATTTCCTGAGCAGCTGTTCAGTGTTGCACCTTTAGGAGCTCCAGCCTTCACTGCCCCACACCCTTTCCCCTTGCACAGCCAAACCAGGGGACTGAAACAACAACCAGACAACAGCCTGGTGCCCACTCATGGGGCCTGCAGCTGAAAGTATCTACGTAGCAGCTTCTTTTAATCCCTTTTTTTTTTTTTCAGTATATATTCACTTTTCTTCTAAAAGCCCTCAGGGTCCAGGCCCACGTCGCTCTCTGCAAGGAATCCTCCGTGGACACCCCAACAAGACTGAGCATTTTCACTCCTCCACCTGCGCTCCTTGCCGCTGTGCGTGGGCCGGGCTTGTGCGCCTCCTATTTAACTCGTCTCCTTGTTAACCAGCTCTAATTACACCTGGCAAAAGTAGCAACTGTGCCAGGAGAGTGAAAGGAATTAAACAGGTACAGGTTGTTCCTCCTTGTGGGTACAGGCCCCACAAGCAGCGTGGGGAGGAGTGCGATGGGGACGTGACTGAGCATCAGAGCCACGGCCGGAGGTGCAACCTTGCATGTTGTGCCTGAAGACTCAGGCCATGGTGGAAATTATAAAATAAAATGAGTTTCAGCGCTAAGGCAGCAGCACAGGGATTTCTTTAGTTTCTTTTTCCTTCCTAACACTAAATCAGAGAGCTTGAAATATGTCTTAACCCAACATTTAACATTGCATTCCAGGTGGGAATGTTAAACGTGAGAATGCAAAAAAAAAAAAAAAAAGAAAATGAATAACTGGGTATCTTCTTGTAACAAATAGGGAAAAGCAGAAAACGAACATATTAAAAAGTGCCAAAAAAGTTACCTGGGAAATTCCAGAAATGAAGAGACCTTGTTTAAAGATATCAATTAAGGTTGCTAAGTAACACCCATGTATCTACTTATCAGATCATTTACAAAATCTAAGCACTTAAAAGCAAAGGCATTAACAGTGGTGGATATCATAAATCTTACAGCACTGACATAGTAAATGTCCCTGCATTATTCTTATCAAGTACAAAGAAAGCAAAATACATATTTCATCACAACACAACAAGCTTAGCACTGACCTCCAAAGAAATGGTTGTCTTTCATTAGCGATCTTAAAATAAAATACAAAACAAACCCTATCAAAAAGGTCCATAAAAATTACGTATGTAGACACTAATGACACATATTGATCAGCTTCATGTGCTAACCCATACACATGCATAATTCTACTGCAAAACGGTAGGGCTGTGCATTTTTCTTCTCAAATTAGATATATGAGAATATTCTCAAGAAACAGCAGTTGTAAAGGCTTTACTTTAGCAAACAGTCAACTGCTGGTTTGATAAGCAGATATATGTTATATATAGAGAGATAAGTCAAGCTTTTTGAGTGACTGTACCCCTTTAAAAACACTTCAGTATCATAACTGGGATTACAAAACCGCTATGTTTTTAAAGGTCAGATTTAAGGCTGTTGAGCTGTGGTGGGATGGGCTACGTAGCCAGGTTTTATGCTTCATAAAGCTCAGCCTCTCTGCTGCTGTTAATTAGGATAGTCCCGTGTAATCAGTGGCGCTATTCCAATTTCCATTAGCTGAGTTTTGGACTCAATGGGCTTTTACTTATATGGCTGCCCCATTTCAACCAAGCACTTAACCATATGCTAGGCCTTATGCAGGTACTTAAGCGCTGAGAAGTGCTTATTTTTAAGTATGTGATAGATCACACCCATAATTCGGGAACACGGAGGAACATGTGCTTGCCATCCTTAAGGAAACCTGCATCTTAAGTGCTCTGCCAAGTACCCCTCTGCTCCGGCTGGTGTCCATGCAAGTCTGGGGGATCCCACCTGGATGCCCCGGCAGGATCTGCACTGTGGAGCTGCGCAGGTGCCTGAAGTGCCTCAGCTTGGACCTGGCCTGAAGCCCAAATGGAGTCACCTGGGCACGATACGCTTCCTGTGACCACCCGTTCCCTTCCTCTTGTACCTTTTGAGGTCATCTGGAGGGAAAAAAGAGGTTTAATCCCTCCTGAAGATGCCAGACCAAGGGGACCCCTGGAGTTGTTCGTGGCTTGAGCAGATAATGTAAATTTGTCTGGAGGATTTTACCCAGAGTCGGAGGGTTCGGGCTTCTGGGGCACCCGCAGAGCTGACGTGCCTGGTTGTCCCATGGGTCCCACAGGAGTTTTCTCATGTCACATCAATGCACTGTGACTTTCTGATGTATGAACAATTGATTTTGACTTTGTAACGGTGGCATTTGCTCTGCAGTTATTGTCACAATATACTAAATCCCTTAAAAAAAAACATACTAAGTGCACTGAGGATCATATTGTAACTGGAGGAAACTTTGAAAACTTGCAGATAATAGTTAAATCCATTCAGCTTTGAATGCTTTAAAAACTGATCAGACCTCTTTCTTAAAGCCCTGAAGTGCTTTTAACTCCCACTGAAGCCAATCAGGGCTCTTTGAAAGAAGTGAATGGCAGAACTAGCCCTTAAAACATGTGAGCCCAGCTATAGAGAGCAGCAGCAGAAAATAGGTTGCCCCTCCCGCTGCAAAAATGCAGATGTGAATTAACTCTACATACGTAATGATGTTTAACAGCTACATTCACTAACGCTTATTCAAAAGGAAGAACAAATGTGAAAGAAATCCATCAACATTAATTTAACTCTGAGAAATAACTATTCCTCTATGCAAGTAAAATTGCAAAATCTAAAGATTCCTGTATTTAGTCAGTAAGTTTTAACAATCCAAGCCCCACCCCCAAATGTTTAGGCAAAGAATGGATAAAGGAGTTATTTGATTCAGTGTTTCATTAAAAAAAAAAGAAAAAAAGGGTTGAAATTTGAAATAAAATGTTCATTTTGAGGTAACGAAGAGCTAAGAAAAAAAATCTCTTAGGTTCTCAGCTTCTCTCCTCCTGAGAGCAAAAGAGGCAAAGCTAAAGAAGTGCAGATAGTTCCTCATTTTGTGTGCAAAGAGAGGCTTTTTCAAAGCATTTTAGCTGTGGTGATAATGGAAAAAAAAGTTTTTCTTTGAAACTGGTTAAATGGCTCCTCTCCCCTCTTCCCCCTTCCTGGGTTTCTTGGATGCAGCACAGGAGAGTGGGAAAAAGAGAGCAGGAAAGTGCCTGTGTGGGGAAGAAATGATAAAGAGGGGACTTCCCTTTTTAAATTTCTCCTTTTTTTTTTCTTTTGAGTAAGACTGGAAAGCATAGAAACCTGGGAGAAAATGGGGAAAACCCCCAGGCTTCTTTCCCACTAACATTAATTCTTCTTTTGCCTGCCTTTTCTTCCAGCTGGGCCCCTTTGTTTCCCCCCACTATATTTAAAGGAGAAAGAAAGAAAAAAAGTCTACTCAAATCAACAGCAATCTGATTAATCCAGATTAATGTGGATGAAGGAATTATTAATTAAAATGCTGGCCACCCTGGTGGGAGGTGGCCACTGCTGCCGTGGGCACAGGAGCTCCTGGGCAGGGATGTGCGGTGACAGGAGGGAGTATTTGGGGGCAGATGCAGGGGGACAGCGTGTGCGTGTGCAGGGAGGCTTCCATACAAGATCTCCAGCCAATGCTCTGTGCAGGCAAAGGACCACATTTGTGGTGTGCTGTGTACATCTCAAAGAATTTGTAAAAAATAACAAATATGGAAAGTAATGGTATTTCCACCTTAATCATCTTACAAAGTGTAATTAGTTTGCACTAATCGCTCTGCACACTTTAGCGATGACAGTGCTTCCTTGTAGTCAGATAATAAATCAAGGTCTAAGAAGCTAAGAGAGGCTGAGAATTTTTATTCAGTATGATTTCCATGCTGGAGAAAGTAAATTATATCCATTTAGATTCACTTGGATATATATAGACTTGCATCTGAGTTTCTCTGAGAAATGTTTATATATGGGATATGCAGAGAGCAAATGATTTACACCTGCTGATACCTGTCCATGCATCTGGGCCACTAACACTTTGTTTATTTTAGGAAAACATGGGTGTTTTTTGTGATCCCTTTACGAGGGTGCAGAACTAATTTTTAGCTCATTATGGAGGTAATCTTCCCCTGCTTATTTGACTTGGGCTGTTTCCATAACATCTGCTTTCATGCAACAGTGCTGCGTGCTGGATGTATGTAAGCAGCGCTATATGTGGTTATATTCACATGTTGTTCGCTTAATGAAGTCCTGGCAATTGTCCCACGCTTGAAACACATCTGAACCACAGAAAACCACTCAGCGCCGGTGCTATCCAGGAACTTAGGGAGATGGCAGCGGCCACTGTTTATGAAAGGAGCCGAGTGAAAAATATGAGGAAAAAGGCATGGATATTTCTTTTGGGAAGAACAAGAGCACATGGGGCCTTTATGGGACATGTGCAAAAAGTTTTTCTTAGATGGGGAGTGCAGAACACCTTCTTGTCAACTCTTTTGGTGACATATGTCTCGATTGGATTTTCACTGCTGCTTTTATTTGCTGCTTCTGCAGACCCGGTGCGTGGCTCCCCCAGCTCCATGGCCCTGCTCAGAGTTTCCCTTTCGCCAGGTTTATGCACAGATGCCTTGTAGAAAGCCACACACATTGCCCCACCGTGACATGGAGCCTGCCACGTGCTGCTCGTTTGTGTAAAGATGTCTCTCCTCTCCAAATCACAGCAGAAATAAACGGATGCATTTTGAAGCCAGCCCAAACCCAAATGCCTCTTTATGTATTTGTTTACAAGTTGTTGTTTTATCGCGGAGTGTGTGCAAGCCAACAAGCATCCCTCTCTGCGGAGAGGCTTCCCTGCTAGGGTAAGCGATGGATTTTTCTGAAATTAAAAAAAAATGGTGAAAACCAGGCAGTCAGGGCTGTCAGGAGAGGCAGGGGTCACATCAGGGAAAGGAGGGTGTAAATGAGGATGAGGAGGCCGCAAGCGTTGCCGTTTGCATCATCGCTGAGCGTGCCACCGCGTTGGGAGGTAACGCAAGCGCGCGTTGCCCCACAGCGCTGCGTCACTGCCCGGAACGGCGGCGCCGTGGGCGGCCAGGTGGAGAGGCCCTGAGTCACCGCGGGCAGCAGCTCAGGGAGCAGACCCAGGACCTCGGCGTCTCTGCAGGACGATAGACCTTCATGTCCTAAGCCTGGCCACAGGAAAGCCATCGTATACCAAGGCACAAATTCAAACCAGATACACACATCCACAGAAAAGTGCTGTAATTTTTTGCTTAAGGCACTGATTTTTTTTATATATTTATTTTTGCAGCATTTTAAGCCAAACTTAGACAGCAGCTACGCGTTTCCAGAAGGGTTTTAATGCATGGACTGGCAGGAGCAGATGTTGATCTGCAGAAGTGCCCAGGTAGCTGCAGCTGAAGCGGCTCCTTCAGCTACTCCATCACTCGGGATGTCCGTGGGCTGCTCTGCACTGACCTGCAGCACGGCTTGCCTGGAGGGTGCCAAGTGCTCGGCTACCTCACCTGGAGGTGTTTTAAAATCCAGACTAGAATAGATAGGGCCTGCCCAAGACTGTGTGCACCTAGGTGTGTTTGAGAGAGAGAATTTTTGGGAAAGGCAAGAAAACATTTATCCACTGCAGTAAAATGTTCTCAAAAGACAAGAAGAAGCCCCATCCTTTTGCCTTGTAATCGATTTTAATTATTCAGAGCTCTTTCTCTCCTTGCTCACATACCAGTACGATACAACACTGTTGCAAGTGTCTTGGTGCCTTTTGAGATATTTAATATGAATTGCTGGAAAGCTCGTAGCTGCAATCACTTTGCAAACGCAGACCAGGACCGTGCTGTGCACAGAAGAGCCTCTGGCACAGCACCACATGATCATAGTAGCTCTCTTCATTTCATGGAGATTCATTTAAGTGGATTCCACTCTCAAAATGTTACAAGAGATGATTCTAATAAGGCAGAAGCCACTATGGCATTTAGGGGGGATTTAATCTTATTCTGCGACCACATAAAAGAGAGAGAAGTGCTGATGTTTCAGCCCACCACTGGCCTACTTCACAAGCATTTCAAACTGTGCTTTTCCATTATACAGCTGTATATTCCACTTATATGCATGTGTATATTCCATCAAAAGCACTGCTGTGCCCTCTGATCCCCAGTTCACTTTCCTCCCATTTGGAAAAGGCAAAGAGATGGTGAATACTCCAACATAGGTCCCTCGTGGAGTAACGAGTCCAGTTTTAGGAGCTGGGAGCCTCTGAGGCTGAGCCCTACCAGCGATGTTGCAGCACGGAACTGCTGTGCCTGCTGCTCTGCCCTGGCTGCAGTCCAAGCAGTCACAGAGAGGTGGGAATTTCATGCTGGCACATGAGGCAGCGGTGCTTGAGCATGCACGAGGTGATTGCTGTGATTCACAGCCACAGGAGCAAGGCCACCCAGTCCACCCCCCCTCAGGATGCCCAAGGAAGTGCTGCCCCTTCTCTCTGACCTTCTAACTTCATTTATAGCATGAGAGAGCCTTGCTGGGAAGCTGTCACAGTGCTGCAGTGCATTAGGGAGCTCCCATTCCTAACTGACCAGTTAGTGGTATCATAAGCCCATAGGAGCCAGCTCACACGAGCTCCCAGGGCTACCACGGCAGCCTTCACTCGGGTTGAGCTGAGACAACTAACCCCATTTTTTATGGATCTCTCTTGCCCATTCCATGCAGTTGCAAAGGGATTTACCTTCCAACCCTCCTCTGGCTGCACAGTAGTCATCAGGAACAGTCTTGCTCAGTCTTGCTTTGCATTTCCATGATGGTGATGACAAAAAGGTCATCTGTCTGCTGCTCGTCTCCATCCTTGCTGCAGCTGCTGGGAAGCAGTTGTGACAGTGTTGGGTAGGGAACACAGCACTGTGTACAGGGGGACCTGCCTTCCCCCAGCACCAGGATCAAATGACACAATGATGCATTAACAGGGAAGGGGATAAAACCCCTTTAGTTCATCCATTCCCCCCCAGATTTGAAACAAAAAATAGTTCCAGAATAAAAAAGAAAGGGATGAATCAGAACTAGGAGACCCAGGTTTGAATCTTGGCTCAGACACAGTTTTTTTTTTTTTTTTCTCTTCATCCTTATGCAAATCAGAAAACTCCTGTTTATTTCATCATAAAGTGGGAGGCAAGGTAAGGCTTACCTAGCCTACAGTACCACCCAGGAGTATTAGAAAAGTTAATTAGCTAATGTTTCTAAACTATTATTATATAAGTGCCAAACAAAACTAACAGCAAGAGGAAAAAATGATATGACAGAGAAAATAAACAAACATAAAGCCAAATTAAACATAGTTAAGGGAGGTAACCCTATGATATTAAATGTGCTAGTATAGAACGAAAGATTTACCTAACTTAGTCTGTAGAAAGCTCAATGCAAAACTTTTCCTCTGTTGCATTGTGGACCAAGCAGCTTGATTCTAAAAAGCAAGATTTTATTTAAGTTTTGGGCTTCAGTGACAGTGATTTATTTTAATGATATGCAATACTTCACTTTGCATTTGTGATTTCAAGACCTCTATAAGTTTATGT
Source organism: Tinamus guttatus (assembly GCF_000705375.1). Next base: position 71,235 of record NW_010588942.1, on the reverse strand, counting down.
AAATTCTAGCTGCTAGGGCACAAGATAAAATCATGGCTCTTACTTACTTTCACAGTGTCACATAAATGTGAAAAATTGAAGAGTTGCTCCAGGCCAGCATGCTACATTTTTGCATTGTGAGAATCTCTGTATGCTACAAACCCAGCTCTGATCAGGGAATATCTGTACAGCCTGTACTGAGAACTGAGAAAGAAGCAGAAAGAAGGACAAAGCAGCTTGTATTATCTAGGATCTGGAAGCAATGTCCAGGCATTCTCTTGTCACTTCAGTACGTGGGGTATGAAGAAAACAAGAGGGGAAAAAAAGGTATTTCAAATGTATTAAATATTTTCAGTGAGATCCAAAAAAAGATCAAAATATTTGTGTATTTACATCACTCGGCAAACTCAGAATCGATCTTCTCTCTATGCAATCCTCAGGCTGAAACAGGGCTAGGTTGGAGTGAAATTGCATGGCAGAAACATGCCTGATTCTGCCTGGTTCTGTAATCAAATTTCACAATAATGAAAACTGTAAGTCAAGAAATTGAGGAAATGTCATGAAAAAGAAAGCCTGAAATAAATATGTGTTGAATAAGTCCATCCATATTAACTGGGAAGAAACATGAGCAGTGGCTAACGCAGCACGTCGGCTTTCTCAGCTGATCACTGAATCACATTCTGACTTTGAGCACAGCACTTAAATCTTGCTTAGCCTCGGTTTTCTCCTCCGGGAAGGGGACATCACAGAGGGCACGTACCAGACTCGCTTTAGGCAGAGCCAAAGTGAGCACAGGCCCATAAGCGTGGCATAAGACAGCAGTGCCTGCAGCTCTGTGAAGCACTGCAGGGTAGGGGGAGAAAGGAGCCGTGCAGAAGGATGCTCTATCAGGACATCCAAGGCCGTAGCACATCCCTGTTCTGCAACCTTCAGGAGGGACCAGTGACAAAAGATGCTGGAGGGTGGGGAGCAGCCAGTCTAGTGCACCCTGGGGTGCCTCTGGGCACCTGGAACCAGTTGGCTCTTTGCTTCTGCTGTTAACATGTTTTCTTTGCTGCTAACAGCCTCAGGCCAGGTCTACACGTGCGTAAGAAGCTTGACGTTTCTAGACGGAAGGATGAAGTTTCAGTCTGTTTCTGCTCTTATAATCATTGCAAGTGACTGCTGCTGGTTTTAAAAATGAGTTTGGACAACATTGTTAAGGACAGTGCTTCTTTCCACGCTGTTTTATCCTGAAGATTGCACTGGGATGAGTGTCAGCCCAGAGCTGAAACCACCGAGACTCACCTTGTTTCACCACAAAGCCTTGTAAATCTGAGTGAAAACTTCAAGGAAGGTGACACAAGCAGCATCAGTCCAAGCTCTACTCATGCAAACCTGAACGAAGTGGCCAAGGACTCTTGGTAGTCTTTCATGCTTGCAGTTCTCCAAGGGTGAACAGGGCCCTCTGTGCATGCTTTCCTCTGCTGTTCCTTTGAGCAGAGTCACTGACCCTCACTACAAAGCCATGTGTCATGAAAATGAAAAAATGTTTTGACATAAAAATGAAAAATCCAGACTGAGATTAAGCCCTTGGAGTGCTGCAAGCTTTTTTGGTGCTGCAGGGAGCTCTTCAGGCTGCCCTACTGCAATGAAATTGCAGGGAGCTCTTCAGGCTGCCCTACTCAGGATTATTGCAAATGCAATGAAATCCAGTGTCCTCCACTGCATGGCACATCCATTTTGTCCCAAAGGAAAACTCCTCCAGCTGACTAGCATTGCCTGGAGGGAATATTTATACTAAAGCATCTATATCTCCTTCCATGCTGTGCTTAAACTCACATCTTTTTTATCTCCTGCATTCCACGAGCTTGCAGTGCATCAAGCTGGAGTGGTTTAGTTCATTCCAGTTCCCACTAAAACCTTAAAGCTTAATAGCTTGTTTCACCTGCAGGTGCTGCAGGTGCCAGTTTGAGGGCTTCATGTGATACAGGCTAAAGAAAGTGTGGAACAGATTAGATTAAAGAAGGATCTACTAAATTAGCTTCACATAAGCCTGCTTCTTCATCTGGTCCTTCCTCTGTCTCTGACCTGCACACACATATACACGCTGCAAATCTGGTGGCAACATGCATGGCACCCTGGAAGGGAGAGAGGAAGGGGAAAGAAAATGGGATTATGAAACATCACAGTAGATCTCATCATGTCAAATTCCTCTGGAGGAAAAGACAGAGAAAAATTACCAGCATGCAGAGCTTGAAGTCAATAAATGAAATTTACCCAATTCAGCAAAGGCATCAGGGAAATCACTCTTGATTTGTCTTTTGTAAGCTGACAAAATCTCTGTTAAAGTTGTTTTAATGCTTTTGTAACTAGGCTTCCAAATAAATTGAACTCCAGCCAGATCTCAGCTTAATAGGACCAGTCCTTCATGTCAATCAAATATGTAGCTGGTGAGAAAAATGAACCTTGTTTTGGTGCCCCTTGTTCTCAAGTTGGACAAGGAGCCCACAATGTGTTCCTTTGCCAACCTTCTGAAGGAAGATTTACTTACAGGAATAAAAAGCCCCATGGTTGTCTGTGAAAGACATCAGGCCAAAAACTATCCCTAGACAACTTCATAAGGCGCATGTTGATCTCAGCAATAGTATCATGAAAGCAAGCTGAGGTCTGAACTTAGCTTTCTCATAACGGAGTCCAACATTATGAAATGAAAGTGTGTTCCACTCTCTGTGAGATGGTGATATTAATAAATTAATTTACTACTAAATTAATATACATAGCCACAGAGTACTGTTGGCAAATTAGCTTTCAGCAAGACACATTGCTCAAAGGGTCACTGGATATTTCTATTTTTCTTCATCCGACTTGTGCTGGGGCAGAGATCACATGTTAGGTGCTGAGTCATGGCCTTATAATGGGAACTACTGGGAGCCGACCTCAGAAAAGAGCTCGCCTTGTCCTCTCCATCGCTAGCGCAAGAGAGGGCAGGATTTTATCCACTATAGGGAACTGCAGGAAACTTTCCTACTCTTTTCAGTCCTGAAACGGTATCTAAATAGTCAAACTACTTTCATCTGCATGGGCTTTATGTTTGAAAACGAGAATTATTTATATTAAAAAAGACTCAATGCATCATGACGCAGTGTCAGAAGAACTGAAGATTTGAAAGTCAAATCAGAATGGGAGCATGTGAATTTAAGTCTGCATTTTCTCCGAGTATTGAGTATGAGTGTTTAAAAGGAGTCTAGATCCATAGCAAGGCAGAATCCTCTCTACTTGTTTTAGCGTAGCTGACATTTCTGCATTAATAAGATTGAAATGTATGCTTGAACTTCCCTGAGTTGCTTCAACTTCCAAATGGACTGAAACTGAGTGCTAAAAGAACATCCAAAGAGAAGGCAATTGTACAACATGCAATGTCAGCTCAAGAGTCTGCCCAAGGCTGGCTTGCACCCTGAATACACACTTAATTCTCATATCTCCAAACAAAGTCACTGACTTTTCAGGGTATTTCCAAAGAAACTCAGTGCAAATGTTGGTCAGAACAGAGCCTTGTTCTTATTGAAAGATTTAGAGAAGCTTCAGTAAATTGTACATTCATTAACAAAAGATGAAACCTTGCAAGATAGAGACAGTTTATTATGCAATGTCTCTGTTGCATGCAAATCTAGATACCTAATCAAAAACTCACTGAATTCTTTGGGAATCCTTATATGTATTCCAGGAGATTTCAAAAAAAATGCTTGAATAAGAGTTACTCTATGATCTTTTTTTTCAGTATGTGCTATAGATGAGGATATTAAGGAGAGGAGATAGATATTTATAAGGAATACTGCAACTGAGAGCATGAGGAAGAAACGATTACAGAGAAAAAAATGCATCAAGGATTGTGCAAATCTGATTCTGTATCAAAAATGCAATTTCACAATAATATGAACACACTGTTATTCTGTGCAAAGAAAAATGTTTTAATCTCCCCCTCTAATTGCACAACAGTCTCCTTTGCTGTAATGAAAACCATCTGCCATTATTTACCAGCAGGCTGCAATGTGCAATTGCCCTGTGCTCTCCCATTAACAAATGAACAGGGAACATGGACTGGAGGAACTCAGTCCGTTCACTGGATTGGATCATGATCGGCAATTTAGGTAGGAGGGTCAGCAAGAAAAGTAGAGAGCTTTGGGCCTGGAAACAGGCTGATCTCTGTTTGCAGAGGACCGGTGCCTTCATGTTGACTTGTGTGAGCTTTGGACAAAACCCAAGGTTGACAGGTGTTTGTATCCATGCATTTTAATTCTGCTTAGGGATTAAACCATAGGATGAATGGGAAAGACTGCTTAACTAATTCTAAGGGTTGAAAAATAAAATGAGAGAACTGAAGAAAACATGCCTGAACAAAACAAAAGAAATGATCAGTTAATGAAGTATTTCTACAAAGTGAGAGTACAAATTACATGAGATCTGTGCAAGCTGCTAGGACTGGAGTGCCTTTCTGCCCTCTTTGCTTCCCTCTTCACTCTGACAGTGACTATTTCCTAACGGGGTGTTCTCCAGCAGCTCAGTAGCTACCAACAGGACATTCTTTGGTCATACCTGCTTGACAGACCTCCACAAGTGTGAGGGATTTCCTCTGAGACTTTTGATCTGGGCTTTTAAAGGTTAATCTTCATTATCTTTCTTTATCAGTGTCTTCATTTTTTCTCAGAACATGGGCTGTAGGGCTTCAGATCATGATAAAAATGTATTTTTAATACACAGATATGAAAACAACCTTGTTAATTAGAAAGCCATGAAAGGGAAAGCACCAGTGGATCACCTGACTTACCAGTGAGAGACAATGATTTAACTAGAGTTAATGATTTAACTAGAGGGATTATGGGTGTAGGGTTTGGGGTCTTCTTGTTTTTTTATGAGCAGACATGAGAATGCAGTTTTACCAGAATAAGGATACTTTAAAACGCTAAACTTTATTTTGCTTCCTGTTTTGGGATAAACTCAGATACTAGTAAAAGAATCAGCATGGAGTAGGATTTAAAGTAGCACACCTTCCAATGCAGAAGATCTTTTCTTGCATACTTAGAGCCGATCCTGAGTTGTGGAGAAGTGGATGGTTTCTTTCTATGGTCCTGTGGCCATTAATTCCAGGGAACCACTCTGGCTGGTAGGATGAAAGCTGCAGTGTCTTTGAGCTTCGTACATCCCGGTGCCTCACCAGGAGACTCTAGCACAACTACAGCTGAAAGTTTCATTGAGTCTGAGAGTCAGCAGCCGTCCCTCTTGCTCAACATGACATTTACAGATGCTTTTATAGTTCCTGTATGACTGGTGAGTGTCTTTCCCTGCTGTCCTGTGCAGAGTGCACTAAGGAGAGTCATGAGGCCACCAGGAAAAGGTGTTGTATGTTGTTTCACATGGCGTGTTGTCCAGCTGTACTGAGTTTAAAGGTCAATGACCTAACTAATCAAATAAAACCATGCAGTAAATGACACATCAGTGGGACACCACACCTAGATACAATACTCCACACTAAAGAAACTAAAATCTGAGAATGTTTCTGCCTGTCCTTGGAGAACGACCAAAATTAGGTGGAAGAAAGGAGAAGAATGCCAAGAGGTTTGGCAACGTGACCCTTGCACTCCCTATTTGACTTAAATATACAGCAGTAACGTGCTAGTTAATTTGCCCTGAATGAGGGAAGCATTTAACCACATGCTTCAGTATTTATCATTCTGGGCTGATAGGTTAAGAGTCTGCATTAGGCAGAGATAGACACCGTATTTGCTACGCTTAGGAGCAGGAAGGAGAAAGAGGTGCCACTTGAGCTCAAATCTTCTCATGGGTTCCTTGTGGAAGGGGTTGGAAAAGAGAGCCAGAGCAAGAAGCATCTGTGTTATCAGTAACTACTAAGGATGACCCTCTGAAAGAGTCTTTGTATTTGATTTTGAAAAAAAGATTGGCAAAGATATCTCTTGTATCTCCTTGAAGAAGAGATAGGACTTGTAGCTGAAAGAACTAGGCAGTAGCCAAGCACACTTTTAAAATGTAAATGAAGGTTTCTCTAGGAAGAACTAGTGACTTTTATTTTTAATAGTTACTTTAAAAATTGCCATTGCAGAAATCAGGAAAAACAAAACAAAACAAACATGTTCTGGTTTCACTAGGCCACCAGATACCATCGATTCATGCCTCCAATTCTCACTGGTGTCAAACCCAGTTTGTCAAACCACTACCATCAACGCACTTTGTCTGAAAGACTAATAAAAGAAGCCTAGTGAAACCTCCTAATATTCTGCTAGTCTGAGCTATTAGCAGCTTCAGAGCTAATGATGGGTGAACCTCCAAAGGTCTGAAATGTCAGTGGGAGTTACATGACTGGATCAAGGACACAGTATGACCCAGATAAATGTAAGACAGAAAGGTAGATCAAAATGTGGGTCAAACAATCCTTAGTGTTTCTTTAAAGACGATAAAGGAACAGTTTTTAACACTTCCGAGGAGTTTTGTTGATGTTCTTATGTACGCTCTTTGTTTAAAAAAATAAATACATTTTTCATGCCTTCAGAATTCCAAGCTGCAGAAAATTTCCTCTTGTGATGAGAAGCATTCAAAACAAAAACATGTGGCCTGATTTGTCTTTTATAGAAATCAAAGGCTGTATTCTAAAGAGACTTCCTTTACCACACAAATGTAGCAGATGTTTTTTAAGATTATAGCTGCACAAGCAATCTACGGATTGAATCTCAGAAGCATTTAAAGTTTTTTTTAGAGGAAGAGTTTTTGTGTTATACTGTGATAAACTGCAAGTGAGAGGGAAGGGGATTGTCTAAGACAGGTAATTAAGGTGACAGCGTACAGTAAATTTGGCCAGCATTGTTTTCATTCAGGAAAATAAAGTTAAAAATGATCAAACTCTTGCAGTCAGATGTTTTGCTAGTGGGTTAATTAAAACACATTTTCAATGCCAAAGGTGAAGAGATTAGATCTAAGGTAAAAGCAGCCCAATAGAACAATATAGCCAAAAGCATATATTCACATATGTGTTCTCAATAGAACATGATGTTGTTTCCATTATTGTATTTACTGAGCGAAAATCCTGCACACAGTGGAGCAAGCAGCACCAGAGCCAAGGGCTGGGCTGGAAACAAAGGGTCGGATCTTCTGCTCAGGCATCAGGAGGCTTCGCTGGTGAGCTCAAAGTCATTGGGTCAAGCTTAAAGCAAAGGTATTGGGTCTTAATCCTGCTTTACCACTGCAATAATGTCCTTTCCTCTAGCGGGGTATGCACATACAACTCCTGAATCTGACCTCAGTCCTGATCCTAACTGAACTTCTCAAGCCCTTCAGTAATCCAGGCTGAGATGGTAAAACTGAGGATGGAAGGGAGGGTGTAAAGCATGCCTCCAGCCATCCTATATCTAAGGAGTATTAGTCACTGTATATTCAGTAAGATCTTGGGAGGGGAAAAAATGCAACAAAAAAAGAAATTTTTCGAAGGCAGAAGAAGATGAGGAGCAAAAAGGCAAATTATGCAAGGGGGAAACCCTAGGAGACTCCAGTGTATTTCAACACCCAGGATTCTCTGCAGAAACATTTTTATGTCTTGTTGCTAGGTGGTAGCACCTAGGAAATTCAGTCAGGGTGTAAGATCCCAGTTGTGCTGAGCAATGTACCTGCCCAGAGCAAAATTTGGCCGTTTGCTTTGGCATCAGCAGCAGCTACAACCTCAACAGAAAAGTAAGTGTTCGATAACTAGCAGAAGAGGTAGGGACACTATGCTTCATGTCAGGATTAGGTATCACGAGCTTCTGCTTCCTTAGTAAATGTATTGCTAGTTGGCAGGAAGAATCACTCTGTCATTCACAGGACTCACATATTGATTTTTGTGAACTGTTAACCCACTCTTTTCAGGAATTCCAGAGTGATGGATGGTGATGAGGCTCAATCCTGTTTCTCTCAGGAAACTCTTCTGAGGAAGGTGTCCATCAATACGCTGTCCGATGCTCAGTGCGACGGGAGCCACTGACTCGGGTGGAAGTTTTGGAGACATCGTGTGCCAGTGGGAAGCGAACGGCAGCTGCTTGGTGCACAGCCCAGACTGGGGCACTCTCCAGCCTCCTTCTCCTCTGTGCTTGTCCTCTGCCACATTTTTCATTTGAATTTTTGCCTTCTGAGAAAACTAGACGTTGCATTTCTTTCCTAGCAATCTATTCACTTGAGAAGGGGAAAGTGGTGTGGGAGACAGGAGGGAGGCAGGTAAAGGGAATGCAAGCATAGTCTTTAAGCTCTCTTTTTTTGCCAAGTCACTCATGTTCTTTAGCGGAAGTGTAACTTTTGTGTTTTGCTTCCCTCCGAGTTGGGCAATCCATGCTGGACACACTGCAAACATGCTCTCGCCCTTGTTTACACTCTCACTAGTTTTTCTGTTCCTTGTGGTTATATATTAACGGTATCTTTTCTGCACAAATGGGAGTCTTTGCTTGTTTGTTTGTTTGCTTCCCGGGCAGGACGATCTGCACATCAAGGGAGCCTTCCTGGTGCAGGAGGTCAGCGGAGGGAGGCAGAAGCGAAGGGCAGGGAAGCAAAGGGTGCTGCAGCTTCCCTCTGAGCTGCAGCCCTTCTGACATTCGCGCTGTATTGAGGAGTGGAGAGCTGCTCTGCAACTGCCCCATCTCCTCTGCTCCAAATCGGCAAAGAAGTTTTGACCCAGCCCTAGAATTTTGTTCCCTAGAAGGAGACAAAACTTCTCAAAATGCAGAAAATTTCAGTCTTAGGAATATATGCAAAAGGACAGATAGCTGCACCAGAAAGGTGTTACCAGTGAAACTGCAAAATCACGCTGACACTTGAGGAGCATTCACCTTCAGAAAGAAGGCTTGGGTTTATTTTCTTTTCTATCCTCCTTTTTTTTTAAGGTTATCATCCAGGATTAAGTTTTATTACCTCTGAAACCTTACCGTTTAAGAAACTATCAAATGTTGTTCGATACACTGCCCCTCCAACTCATTACAGCAGTGACACCATCGTATGGGGCAGCATCTATTTGGGAAGTCTAAAGAGCAGTGTTAATTCCTAACAGTCCAAGCTGACAATTGCACTGCTTCACTACCAGTGCATCAGCACTCACTACTAGATGCTTTTTCTCTGAACACTGGAGAGGACTAATTCTGTGACCATAAGGTTTCCAGGGCTGCTGGAAAGTGGTGTAGCAAATTCTGTCTTTAGTTACACCTTTTTTTTCATATTTCAGTTGTCAGATTGTCTTCTGTAGATATCATGTAGACCGTTGAATATCTTCCACTGGTTGGTTCAGTTCAGGCTTCCTCACACTTTGAGACGTTTGCTGGAAGACTTTGTAGCACTTCTTACAGGGGCCTGAGTGCAGAGAGACTGTGTGGAGGGGAAGAGCAAAGCTGGGGATGTGAAAGAAAGCAGAGTCATCCCAGAAAGGCTGTTATCGGTGGTGACTGAGGGGAGGTCAGGAGAAAAACAGCAAGGTCCTTTTCATCAGCTCTTCTTTTCTCCAGAAATCTTTCCAGTAGCAGTCCCAGACTGTGTCCAAAATAAACAGAAATAAACATGATCTAGTCAAGCAAAACCTGAAATGGTGCAGGATTTAGAAAGTTGATACTGTGCATGCCATAAACGTAGCCTCAGAAGAATCAGGATGCTGATAAGGCTGAGAATTAAAGCTAGCGTCACTGCTGCTGGAATAGAAACAAACCTGAGCCTGATAAATTATTTAAAACAATTCATACTGCCACCAGAAAAGTGCAGGAAGCATCCTATCCTTACGTCCCAGCCCTTCTCTCCAAGAACCACTCCTAAGGATGAGCAAATAAAGCCAGGATATTGCTCATCTAAATTAAAGCATCTAGTTGAGGTATTTATAAAGGATACACTAGTTGTTCTAGCCTGCCAATGCACTCTGTAGAGATGCCAACACTGGAAAATGCAGCCACCTTATTTTTCTCCATTTTTCTCCATTCTCCAGGTGTAGAAGACCAATGAGTTGTTAAGCCAGGCAGGATGAATCTGGATATAAGTTAGTAACAACATCCCAAGTCTTCTCTGCCAAGTTTGAAAGTTCTGCTGGGAAAACACTAAAACGTGTGTGAAAATTCATTACAAATTCTGCTCATGTCCTCAGCCACTTCTATTAGCTTCCCAGGAATACTATAGCAAATTATTTTAATGAGAGGAAAGTCAAGGGAACACCTGTTTTTTGAAATTTTATTTTATTTTTATTGAAAGCCGGAGAATATGATATGGTTTGAAAGAAAGACTGAATAATTTTCTAAGAGGTAAAAGTTTTGTCAGATGTACTCATGGAGCACAGTACAGGTGTAAGGAACTGGTTGCTGCTGGGGAAGCAGGACCCCAGTTTGGCTTCCCTCCTTGGACTACAAGGAGTCTTGCTGACTACAAAGGAGTCTTTCTCCTTGGCTCATCTAGGGTGGCATTTATGTCAGACCTTCAGCAAGCCCAGTGTGAGGGTGATGGTTCTGTTATCTGGCTAATGCAGCAGCCCCATCCCTTTTGGTTAAGCCGGGGTTGTGGGTAGCCTGGTGGGAAGGGATGGAGCTTCTCCCTGGGATGGGAGATTTCTTAGATTCTTCACTTCCACTTCTCCACTTTTTGTCTCTCTCCAATTTAGCAATGCTGTAGAGCCATGTGATTTTTTTCCCTCAGAACATTTGATCTTTTGTTATATATTAAAGAAAAACATGGGCACAGGGCATTTCACTCAGTTCCTCTTGACTCTGGTCATCCTCGCCAGAAGGTAAATCAAACTGGGAAAACATCTGCTGGTTTAAGCGAGTAGTGTATCTTTTCACAGAGGAAAAGACCTCTCATACCATCCATCACAGGATCCCTACTCCGTAACAGCAAACCTTCAATGACAATAACCAAAAGAGTAATTGATTATTAGGCACTGTTCACAAAGCTCGCTGTGCACATCTCCCATGCCCCAGCAGTCCAGCATCACCTTCCTTGTGTGGGAGGGCTCCTGAGGGGCAGCAAGTCAACGACATGCTGGGGAAATCATGCAACACACCTCTACATGTTGCTTCTCAATTAATTTTCCATTTATATCCTCCTCTACCGGCCTCATTCTGTTTGCACTGAGAATTAATGTTTGCAAGACTAACAGAACCATCTTGGGCAGCAAGGAAGAGAAAAACAGAAAAAGAGAAAAGAGCCCGGGGTGCAGGGGAAAGAGAGAGAGCAGAAAGCGCTCGGTCCTTTAACAGCTCTTGCATTCTGAGTAAAAGCAAGTGTTGTGTTCGGCAGCCATTGCAGTTAATTTGGCAAACGTGCCCTGTGCTGATGACTTAGGTGGCTTATCTATAGAATTAGATTATACCTTTGGAGTTACTTAAAATAGTAAAACACTCTGGGAAATTAAAAAGTCTTGATCATATTTTACTAAAGCACCATTAAACCATCACACCATCTTCTTTATGCAGTTCCTCTGGCATATTTCCACGGCAGAATATTTGAGCCTGGTCACTGCAACAAGAATCATTGGTTTTAACCTTTGGGCCTTGCTATCCTTGTCTTTTCTACACTCGCACTTTGCACCATTCCCCCACTCGTATGTACAAAAGCAAATGGATTCTGACTGGGAACCTAATTTTTCATATGCATCATCCCCACCATATGCGACAATCAAACCAACTCTGCAAAGAAAATTAATTGTTTGTTTGGACACTAAGCTCAAGTCATTTTGGTTCTGCCTCATCTAGTGAATAACATGTGCCAAGGAGAGAGCACTAAAGCCAACTGGTGGAGAATATTCAGCATCGATGCTAGTAAATGCCTTTTACCTCTAGAGAAGGGGGAGCTGCATGTGTGCTGTCTATGGGAATGGCCTCTTGGCCACTCCATGCCCAAGAACCATATAGGAAGAGGACTAGCTGAAATAGGTCAAATTTGTGCAACAGAACAGCTTAACAGTTTACTGTGTAAATAGTTGGGTACTAGCCCTGGGAATGTTTCCAAACATCGGAATTTACTAACATAAATGTAGCCTTGAAGTCCCAATATTTGCAATACTATTCCAAATTTTCCTCTGAGAGCAAAGAGAGAGGTCACATGGATAAGGTCATAACCACATCATTTTAATAAACCAGATAGTAGAAAACAAGCAATTATAAAAAGGCAGAAACAACTATTTTTACTGAATTGGATGGAGACCTGAACCCCTTTGTGAAATACATTTACACTTCTTGCATAACAGTATAATTTGTTCTTACCAGTTAGGTTTATACTCTGGCCTCATTAGGAATGTTAGTAGAAAGCCGTTAGCATGCTCACTTCTGAAGTGATACCCGAAATCATGTCATTAGACTTTATTTAAAAGATGCACATTCCTAGATAGATGACTGGTCATAAAAAATCATGACATCCCCGAAACATGCATCACTAGGACTGGACAAATGTTTAATCAAAGTGCTAGGACAAGACAGAAGGGTGAAAAGGAGAAACAGTCATATCAGAGAGAAATAAAGAATTGCTGGAATTTGTCTTAAGATTTCATTTTCATTATGACTTCAAGGTTAGCTTCTAATTTTCTTGTTACATTTGTAATGCTGCAAATATTTGCATTTTCTATTTCATACTGCAGAGTTCAGGTGAAAATGGCAGCATTGCTCATTTTGGCATAGCTTTTCACATGCATCTTCAGTTTCTGCAGACCAGTGCTGGAGGCAAATATTTGTAGTCTGTAGAAGTAGTTGGCAACCTAATTTATAGGCATTAATGGATAATTGTTAGCAATTAAATGTTTGATTACCCAACTGGGCCTAGAGATCAGCTTGCTAGACTTCCATCTGCTAATAGTTGTGTGCACAGGGGATCATGAGGCTGAAAATGGCAGTGAAGACAAGTGTTTGCAAGGTGCAAAGCAGAACCTGCAAACATGAAGCTCAGTCTGATCAGCTAGAAAGCATGCAGCTCCAGCTATCTATTCTGCTTGATTCTTTGCATTCAAAATTGCAGTGCAGATGTCTGCACACTTTAAGTAGCATCCATTACGTTAGAGATCAATCAATCAGATCAGCGTGTAACTTGAATTCCCCATCTGCTTTTGTAGACTGCAGGTAGGTCTAGAGATGCTCTGTTCTCTAGTGCTGTACAGCTTTCCCACATTTTAATCTGCTGATTGTGTAAAGAAAAGACCCTCTTCAGGATTTCATGTGAATCTCTGAACCCATGGAGAGCAGTAGATCTGAGCTCAGAGAAGCAGTGAGGGTGCAAAAACCACTCAGACAAGCAGCCCTGCAGTGAAAGGCACAGAGGAACACCCAGCAAGGTCCTCCTGAATGGTCACATCTGAAAACTGGTTTCCTTCACAGGCAGAATTAGTAGTATGGGTTTGAGTAAAAAGACCTACTGGAGCTATCAGTGATATAGGACTATTTGTCCCTGGTTACAGACGTGTACATTACACAGTGAGTTCCTTGTCTGCCGCCCAGGATTTGGCCTTTGTCAAAGATTTCAGAAATTGTCCCAAATGCCCATTGCATAACTATGTCTTCATTGTTTTCAAAGTTCAGCTCCTTTTGTCTGTGTTTTTCCCCCAGTCTCAGCTGAGCTGCCCTCACTGACAGCTGTTTAGCAAACGTAGCACAGGAGCAGGCGATACAAATATTGCACTCCCTTTCATCAGACAGTACCTGTTAGCATTTGCATTTAAGTACCCTGGATGCTGTGAGATCCCATAGGAAACCCGCTGGAAATGCATCACTCCCTGCAGAGGCAGCAGCTCTGTGATTCCCTGTCCTAAGAGGGAGGACTTGTTAGATGGTGGGAAGATTCTTCAAGTCTCAAGCAAGGCGAGATTCCCATCCTTGGCAGCAAGGGAGCAACACAGATAGTCTAACATCAATAAGTAATCTTATCACGAGAAGCAAAGGTTAATGACTAATCTGTTTACCTGAGCTTCATTAATCAAAGTTTTACTAGAAGTCAGAATCCTATTGCCGTGCAGGCCCAGACAGCTTCACTTCCAGGTTAAAAACGACAACTAGGCAAACTGCACGAAGCATGTAACTCAATACAGAGCAAATTTCCCAGTGTGTGGATGACAAAGGGGAGCATCAAAGAGAAAAGGCTCTAATCAGAAGGGATTATATCTGGGCTGCGTGGAGTGCAGGGAAAGTGTCAATCTCCAGTGAAGTGAAGAAGAGTTCGACTATGCCTAGCAGCAATATCATCAACTATCTGAAATGATTACAGGGTATTTTTATGTCGTGAAACATTATCTTCTTTTCCACGACAACTGGCTCCTCAATAATAGCACCTCAATAGCACCTCAATAGTAAGGATTTCAAAGTTGCCAGAAGATTGCTAAAAATGCTAGCTTAAATATCCAGCGCAGAGCTCGGGAAACACAATTCCGACTCCAGGGACAGCATCACTGGTGCATTGCACTGCCAAACCTTCCCGAATGTACAGGTGCCTATGAGGCACGTAGTAGAAGACATGTACCTAATAGCATTATCTAGATATGTGTGTTGTGATAACTGACGTCCACATTACTGTTCTAGTATGATCCTGAAGTAAAAGGCACAAAAGGAAAGAAAAATACCATCAAAGGCTCTTTCTGTAGAACTTTAACCCAATTATTACCCCTCTCCAGCACTCCCAAAATGCTGATGATCCAGCTTTCTTTAGAGAAAGCACTGGAGGCACAGTTGCATCAGTCAGTTACTGTAATTGCTTAGAAAGTGCTGTGGCAATGTGAAGCTACAAAGGAGTTCCAGGGGATGTGAGGAGGAGACAGAAAAAACAAGGACCTGACCTATTCTAGGAGAGAACTGCAAACCCATCTACTTACACGAACACATTCTTATGTCATGCATTGTAAGTAATTAATTCAGGGCCAGACTATGAATTCCTCTTCAGCACTTCATGTCATTCAGATATGAGGCTCAGAAGCTCTTCTGACTGTCTCTGCTGTTTGTCTGCATCATCCATGTGGTGGGAGGCTGAGGAGAGGGACTTGTTTGGAGAGATCCCAGCTAAGGAAGTCACAGTCTCAGATGGAGCCTGAAACTACTGTCAATCAATAGGAAAAGAGGAAGCACATATATGCTACATTTAACCTTCAGAAAGTAACTAAAACATTTCTTAAAGTCCTAAACTTCCTTTTCTTCTCCACCACACACCAGCCCACAAACCCGTGAAGGGCTCTTGTTATCAAGTGCTGCACCTCATTTTCTAAAGCATTTTTCAACCACCAGCATTCGTGTCTTCTACCCAAAACGGAGTGAAAATGTTGGTTTGTAGAGGAAGACATCGGCCATGTACTCTCGCTGCTTTATCTGTGCACCAGGCATGGATGTCATTATCAGCATGTGGCAAACCTGACATCACTGTTTGGCACCCCTCAAATTCAGCAGAGCGGGTGTG